>CM046044.1:36197411-36299911 GCA_025215565.1 Flaveria ramosissima | reverse complement strand
AAGAAGAAGGAAGAAGAAGAAGAAGAAGAAGAAGAAGAAGAAGAAGAAGAAGAAGAAGAAGAAGAAGGAAGAAGAGAAGAAGAAGAAGAAGAAGAAGAAGAAGAAGAAGAAGAAGAAGAGAAGAAGAAGAAGAAGAGAAGAAGAAGAAGAAGAAGAAGAAGAAGAGAAGAAGAAGAAGAGAAGAAGAAGAAGAAGAGAAGAAGAAGAAGAAGAAAAAAGAAGAAGAAGAAGAAGAAGAAGAGAAGAAGAAGAAGAAGAAGAAGAAGAAGAAGAAGAAGAAGAAGAAGAAGAAGAAGAAGAAGAAGAAGAAGAAGAAAAGAAGAAGAAGAAGAAGAAGAAGAAGAAGAAGAAGAGAAGAAGAAGAAGAAGAAGAAGAAGAAGAAGAAGAAGAAGAAGAAGAAGACAGAAGAAGAAGAAGAAGAAGAAGAGAGAAGACGAAGAAGAAGCAGAAGAAGAAGAAGAAGAAGAAGAAGAAGAAGAAGAAGAAGAAGGAAGAAGAAGAAGAACAAGAAGAAGAAGACAAGAAGAAGAACCAGAAGAAGAAGAAGAAGAAGAAGAAGAAGAAGAAGAAGAAGAAGAAGAAGAAAGAAGAAGAAGAAGAAGAAGAAGAAGAAGAAGAAGAAGAAGAAGAAAGAGAAGAAGAAGAAGAAGAAGAAGAAGAAGAAGAAGAAGAAGAAGAAGAAGAAGAAAGAAGAAGAAGAAGAAGAAGAAAAGAAGAAGAAAGAAGAAGAAGAAGAAGAAGAAGAAGAAGAAGAAGAAGAAGAAGAAGAAGAAGAAGAAGAAGAAGAAGAATAAGGGAAGAAGAAGAAGAAGAAGAAGAAGAAGAAGAAGAAGAAGAAGAAGAAGAAGAAGAAGAAGAAGAGAGAAGAAGAGAAGAAGAAGAAGAAGAAGAAGAAGAAGAAGAATAAGAAGAAGAAGAAGAAGAAGAAGAAGAAGAAGAAGAAGAAGAAGAAGAAGAAGAAGAAGAAGAAGAAGAAGAAGAAGAAGAAGAGAAGAAGAAGAAGAAGAAGAAGAAGAAGGAAGAAGAAGAAGAAGAAGAAGAAGAAGAGAGAAGAAGAAGAAGAAGAAGAAGAAGAAGAAAGAAGAAGAAGAAGAAGAAGAAGAAGAAGAAGAAGAAGAAGAAGAAGAAGAAGAAGAAGAAGAAGAAGAAGAAGAAGAAGAAGAAGAAGAAAGAGAAGAAGAAGAGAAGAAGAAGAAGAAAAAAGGAAGAAGAAGAAGAAAGAAGAAGAAGAAGAAAAGAAGAAGAATAAGAAGAAGAGAAGAAGAAGAAGAAGAAGAAGAAGAATGAAGAAGAAGAAGAAGAAGAAGAAAACAAGAAGAAGAAGAAGAAGAACAAAGAAGAAGAAGAAGAAGAAGAAGAAGAAGAAGAAAAGAAAGAAGAAGAAGAAGGAAGAAGATAAGAAGAAGAAGAAGAAGAAGAATAAGAAGAATAAGAAGAAGAATAATAATAAGAATAATAATAATAATAATAATAATAATTAATAATAATAATAATAATAATAATAATAATAACAATAATAAAACAATAATAATAATAATAATAATAATAACAATAATAATAATAATAATAATAATAATAATAATAATAATAATAATTGATTTGGTTATTTGTGATGCAAGGTAAAAAATATGTAAATTTAGAAATATATATTAATTTAATTCATTACATTGAATTGAATTGATAAATATTAAATAGAAAGAATATTAAGAGTAAAAGTAATAAATATATAATAGATAACGGATAATCTGTTTGTTTTTTTTGTAATGGTAAGTAAAAAATAGCCGAGGAAAGAAGCAACTTTGTTGCATATTTGTATTGTTTAGCATAGTAGACAATGCAGAAAACTTAGAAATCAAATCCTGCATAATCTGATGGTCGTGTGATCATTTTCAGATCGAAAATATACATTAGTTTACTCGAATAAATCAAACGAATATAATTCAGACGATATCAAGAACTAATATGTATTATTGTGTGATTTCCGTGAACCAAAAAAAAAAGAATTCGAGAGAGACCGAAATGATGTATCAATAGGGGAAAAACTGTCATCTTTGGCAGTTATATTTTAATTCAAATGACTAAAAATGCGTCTTTTTTCCACTCAAAATTCACATGTGAAATTCTGGAAATCAATTTTAAATGCATTTTAATGCATTTTTTCCACTTTTAGCTCGACCCCAGCCAGGGGCTGCCGCCCCTTGGACCCCGCTACCGGGGCGCTGCCCCGGAACCCCGCCAAGAGGCGGTTGCTCTCTTGGAACCCCCATTGCTTAGGGGTTTCGCCCCGTTGTTTAAGTACTATTTATATTATATGAAGAAAAAAAACTCCAAAAGCTAGTCTTCAGACTTGATCTTGGGACCTTTGGGATTTAGGACAGCCAAAATGGATCACTCCACTACTCTAATTTTTTCCTTTGTCACTTATCACTTGTTATATATAAGAAAGATGGAATGAACACATGACAAAGGTAAGTGGAATGGGTACTATTTATAAGTTGGTGAATGTTACATCTATAAATATGGGTATGTGACTTCATGGAGTCATGAGACCGAAAGAGCATAAGTATTTTTTTTGTGCTCATCAACAAAAACCAAGACTGATTATGTTAATCGATACAATCGAATTAATCCTTTTTCGTCATCGATCCAACGCAATCGGTTGTGGCTGAGTTATGGTTTCCATACTTGATGTTAGTTAACCACATATGTGCATTTCTCATGTTTCAATTGTCAGAAAATTTAGTTTCGGTTTTAGTCCACTTCAGATTGTGTGTGACACGATGCATAAGTGCATAACCCTAGTAGCCTAAGGCTAGGTGGCTAGACTCCAAATCTCATGTCTAAAAAAATTTAACAGTATTGATAGTTCCTAACAAACATAAACCATAGTATGAACTAACATTATGATAATCAAATTTTATGTTGGGACTACCTCAACGCGTTGACTCGCCTCATTTTTAAATAAACAGGTCATTTCTTAGATGGGTTGCTAATAAAATTCATAACAACTACTAAAAATAAAGTTAAAACTTAATTCTTTCCAATTAATTAAGTCGCCTGAAAATCTTGGCCTTAATTTTTCTATTCCTCTACGCTCTCCCGTTGAAGTTCATCGGGTTATTTGGATTTTTTTTTTCTTTCAAAAGTGTGGTGATAATAAAGATTTAAAATAGGAATATTTGTAGTTTTTTTAGAGGTTACGGGCATATAATTTGACCACTAGAAGAGGAGAGTACCGCGAGAGGGGTCAAAGTTGTGACTTTACTCACGGCTTGAGCCATGACATGTATACATTATACATGAGTTTTATAAACATTTCATTACACTTTGAAAGAGTTTTTATAAAATATTGTGCCTAACTATTTCATATAAATTTTAAATATTTTAAAAGACCATAAGCTAAAATAATACATATAAACTAAACTAGAGACGACGCATGATTACAAAGCGCTTATCAAGAAAAAAAAAATCTATAATTTAAGGCCCCAAATAAAAAATCACATGGGTTAAAAGTTATTATGCAATCCAAGTAAGATCAGTGGTCTACTCAAGTCACACTATGGAAATCATATGATTTAAACTAAAGTTATTGTTGTTTTCAAATGATGTAGGCCACGTGAGTTGAATAAGAAAATCAAGCAACAAGCCATTAAGTTTACTAGTTGTTTTCTAACCCGCGTTTCACAGTGGGGTGAATAGATTCTTAACAACTCGATACAAGGTTAGGAAATGACATCTTGTTGTGGCTGCAAACTAATCGTTTACCACACTAAAACAACAAACATAAATACCATTCGTTTATCACATCGCCTATCACCCATCTTTATTCAAGTGGCCAAAAAAATACAAACATCATGCAAGTAAAGTCAATCTCATAAGAACCATTATGAACAGTTTGTGGTTATAAAATAACCAGAATCGAGGGCAACAGAACAACCATTATAAACAAAAACACCAAGAATATGTCATGGCAACTGTTTCCCCATAATACTCAACAATAATCAAGCAACAATGACTTTCAAACACCCAAAATGTTAAGCAAGTGTAGCCCCTGATGAACACATGGTGACCATCACATCCGAAAACCTCTAATTGAATCAGAGGTAGGTGTTAAAAAGCAATTGAGGCTCGGGTTCAAATACAACATAGCAATCATCATCATCACCACATCTCTCACATGAGAGTATAATTGTTACTTCGCAACAAATCTTATAGCCATCTTCCAACATGATCCCAACATAGGTTTATACCAAACGAAAACCCTACATGACAGATAAGAAATACAACAACCAAACATTTATCAAAGCCCTGCAAACCAAACGAACAGTAGCATTATTCACCATTCAAAGGAAAACATAAATCATATCTAAGACTATAGATGAGCAACATGGGTATCTCAGATAGGACTAACCCACATCATCATCAACACGATAAACAACTCAACCACAATATCTCAGATGAGGTATCATTCATAATCACCTACAAAATAAATTAGCCGACCACACACCTGTGTCGCCGCCGGCAGAGAAAGCCGTTGGTGACTACGGGCAACGACACTCATCGTGTGTGCATAGGCGAAGTGTAAAGGAGACGGGGGGGGGGGGGGGGGCTGTTGTTTTCGTCGGTAGTGTTAAATTTAGTCCGGTAATGTAATTTTTGACCCGGTAGTGTAAATTTTATATAAATATCAAGTTAGTCCCCCCCCCCCACGTGAATGTTCAAGCTCTACCACCGCGTGTGTGTCGCTCTAGAACAACATGCAAAGCACCCGACTAAACCACCATCTCGAAGTAGCTAAAGCTTAACATCATCAACGTGGGTAAGAAAGTCTCAGGTAAGCGTTAACCTACCATCATCGACATCAAGAAAAGACCAAAGGGCAATCGAACAACTACCAACCAAAATCATATCTGAAAACTCTAATACCATACCGAAACGGCAGGGTAGCAAACAGCGCCGTGAACGGATAAAGACACGTCACAACACCATGTCAACCACAAAGAGGAGGCGGCACGACAACAAAACACCACCATAAAAAAATAAAATTGGTTCTAAGATAAGTCCAACATCAAACAAAGATAGGAGCCCGACATGCAACCAACATCAACGGCGACGGTGGTGGCGTGCCGGCGGTGGTCCAACCGGACAACCTTCCCTCAAGCTTTCATTTCTCTTTCTCTCTCTAAGTAACGACTGAAAGTGCCAAATGAAGATGAAAGGATGTTTTAATGAAGAGAACCCAAAAAGACCCAATTACCCTTCACAGGCAAACGGAAATAACCAAAGTACCATTTTTACTGTTCATGAAGTTAGTTTTTTCATAATAGGTATTATGATTATACTTTGAATACAAAACCCCAAATCACTTCAATAGAGGTGGCAAATGGGGTGGGTTGGATTGGGTTGGTTGTTAGGTTAGAATGGATTTGGGTTAGGATGGGTTTGGGTTAGGATAGGTCATTTAGAAAAAAGGTCAGGATGAGTTGGGTTAGGATGGGTTCGGGTCAGGATGGGTTCGGGTCAAGATGGATTATTTTTTTAAAAAAGCCAATACTATTTTACTAGTTTTCTACAATCCAACAACACATATAGACAGATGCTTATACGAGCTCAAAAAGATACATATACGACTTCATTTATAAAGGGTGGTACCTTTAATAAAGCGACGATGATGGTGCGATGGTGAAGCGGAGGCCCGACCGTAGGTGTGGTGGTGGTGAGCGATGAAACTCAACGAAGGTGGAGACTAATGCAGAGCCCGACTATAGGTGCGGTGATGGTGCACGATAAAACTTGACGGAGGTGGGAGGATGTAGATGCGGTGGACCGGTGGTGGTGCGGTGGACCGGTGGTGGTGCGGTGGACCAGTGGTGGTGGTATGGTGGTGGTTCGGTGGTGTTGCGGTGGTGGTGCGCGATGAAACTCGACGAAGGTGATCAATTTGAGTGAAAGAAACCTTGACTTATTGTGACTTGAAGCTCTAATTTTGAAAACCTATCTTGACCTATGTTTATTTTTTCCAAAAAATCTTTTAAACCCATCTTGACCCCCTTGTGTTTTTTATTCAATCCATTCTAACCCATCTCTATTTTTAAAACACCCATTATGACCCAAAATCACATTCTTGGACTTCTTTTGCCACCTCTACACTTCAATTATCCTATAAATAATAGCCATCAAATGAATAGTAAATTTTAGAATCTCAACAGTTTATTTTCACATCAATGGTTGTGGTTATTCTACAAGGAAAAGGCATGAGGTATACGACACGTGTATGATCTAAAACACGCGTGCGCTACTCATGTTCGCCAACACTTTTCCTATAGTCGGCTATGTTAAGATACAACGAGATTTAGGACATGAGGAGTTATCAAGAATAGGTGCAGAGATGAATCGATTTACTTGAGTGGGATTTTATGGTTGGAAGAAGGAGAACGCAAGGAGATTAATAGATTTTGCAGTACATCACCGGAAGTTATGCGACAATCGGTCTTCGTCTCTTTGGCAATCTCATGAATGAATATATATTTCCACCAAGTGATGGTCCATTAGTTTTTGTTGAAATTTGACTCAATTTGTACTTCCAGTTCCTTCCAGTATGTATAACATAGTTTTTAACTTCTTTAACATGATAAGAACTTCTCTCCATCTCATGTCGTTTGTGTAGCAATGAGACATCAACCTTTTACCCTCAGCTTTTTTCTTTTCTATTTTGTTTGTAGTGCAAAGATGATGTTAAACATCGATTTTAGCTTCCAAGTATACAACTGTTGGGGTAATGAAATTTGATTTGAAACTTTAAATCTTCATTACATAGTGGCTTTGATGATTAGGATTACAAGAATGTTGGCTTTGATCTTTAGAGATTTAGGGATAGACCCGTATGGTAATGTTTTGCATTTTCATGAGTACTGCCTTAGCTTTGCCAGTGTTAAGAAATGTTTATGGGATGAACATAATCGAAGCATGTGCTACTTTTTGTATTTTTTGATGTATTAATCAGATTTTCTTATGAGATTTATGTAGAGGATAAAGCAAAGTGCTATAAATAAATGTACATATTTGATTCTCTTTGTCTATTTATCTTATAAAACTTTCAGATCTCTTGTTTTCCAAGTTTTCTTTATTGTTCAAAAAATTATTTAATTTTAGTTTATTTTATATGTTTAGAAATATCACTCTTTTTGATTGGCTAAATATCGATAGAGATTAAGTAAAGACATATTCTCATGTCTTTGGATTGACTTTTAAGAGCTTAAAAGATCAAGAAACAATTTTGACTTCGAATCTAGCATCTAAAAACAAAATTCATTCCTTTTCAGTTTGGATCGTTTGTGGCCTCCTCATAATTTATTTAGAATTCACTCCAAGTTTAGAGTCAGAAATTGAATTGTTTGACTTCAAAAGTCAAAATCTTCTCTATGATATAATGATAGTCATGTGAAATTGTGAACAGTGTATCCCGTGTCTAGAGTCAATCGTTTGACCAAACCCCATGTCATGAATCCCATGTGAACATTTACTAAAGAAACAAAAAGTTTAACTTTCTGGAAATCAAGCAAATGTATTTGAGGACACTAGAGAAATGAGATGTGTTTAAACCGGCAAATGGTCGGGTTATAATTCAGGCAAACGGGTCGTTTTAAACAATGAATTTGGTTTGAATCAAAACCGCAAATGATCAAACATGTCATTTTAGGAAAAAGTATCAAGACGGTCACCCGCTGTATATATTTTATGGAGGCTAGTCGTGATGATGCACCCAGGCAAGGGTGTGGAACAGTGGTTGTGTGACAGTGTTGGTGATGATTGTGACGACAAAGGCAATGGTGGTGTCGTCATTAGTGGTGTTGAGACAACGACAACAGATTGTGCTTGCTGACCCATCCTAAGTTTACAAGTAATATAAGAATACCACGTTTTACTTATATTATAATTTAAGTAGACTCAAATCAATCAAATGTTTGCAGAATACATATGATTGTGTGAGGTGTAGGTGGGTTTATTTTATTTATCACAAATATTAGATAAAGACTTTTCTTCAATCGTGATCTTATAAAAACCTATTCGGTGTACAATTGTACGATTGCATATTTAAAAGACCCAAAATGATATCATGTCCTTTTATATTCTAGTGTTTTCTTTTAAAGTGACACATATCTCACTATCTTTGTCCCTTTTTTGGTTTTATAGTCTTATTTTCATCTAGCATCTAAATGCAAAATTCATTCTTATTTGATTTGATAGGTGACAATCATGGGTAGTGGATTACATTCTAGCTTTAAATAAAATCCACCTCTTTATGTTTTTAAGATCTTTTATTCTCCATAGGGATGGATTGCAACCGATTTCAACTGTTAGCAGGTGAAGCAATAGCATTTTGATTTGTTAAAGAGGATGTTTACAAAGTAGATTTTGTTGGTGATTCCCTACAAACGGGTGATGCTCATTAGTTTATAGTGTTAATATGTTAAGTCCTCTATGCAATATTATTCATCGTTTTTGTTTTTCTAGAGGAAAAAAACCTCTCTGTTATATATATATCGTTGTACAGATTGTTCATTGTTTATTATGCAATTACGTTGATGTAGGGGTGTAAACGAGTCAAGCCGGCTCGCAAGCTATTCGGGATCGGCTTGAAAAAAGCTCGAATCGAGCTAAGCTTAAACAAGCTTGAGCCTGAGCTCGAGCTCACATTATGGCTCGTTTACTAAACGAGCTCGAGCCCGAACTTCAGATATCGAGCTTGAGCCGGCTCACGAGCCTAAACAAGCTTTTTGTTTTATATAATTTTGTATTTACATATTAAATATATAATTTACATAAATCATATATATTATTTTGATAACAAACTAACTAAATAATATATATTATGTTATATATTAAAAGTTTGATTATAAAAACAATATAAAAGTAACTATAAAAAAAATAAAAAATTAATAATTTAACAATAAACGAATCAAGCCCGAGCCGAGCTCGAGCTTGATAATTATTTTACGAGCTGAGCTCGAGCTTTAAAAATAAAACTACAGACGACCTAGCTCGGGCTTTCTAAAACTAAAACGAGCCGAGTCCGAGCCTAAGTAAGTTCGGGCTTGGCTCGGCTCGTTTACACCCCTAAGTTGATGATGAATGAGAAATAGAGTGAATCACTCTATAGATGGGCAATTCATGATCAAATTCGACTTCAACTTCATTCGCTATTGATGAGATGAGACACGTGAACACATATATACATCTACAGATCACTTGCATACATACATACATACATAGTTGCTTCAATTTCTTGTGTTGTATGTGTTTTTGTGTGTGAGAGAGATATGTGGAGATCTTAGTTAATTAAGTTGATGAATGAAAATGCATGGGAAAAAGGTGAATGAGGCAGTGGGAGATTGAAACTGTGAATGATCAGGAGAACATGTGAATTTCAACTTGTGATTTTCTCCAATGCTTTGAGGTGGATATCATCATCATCATCATCTTCATTTACATCTACATCATCAACATATAGATATAGAATTACAGATCGATAGATATACAGTGTGTGTTGTGTGTGAAAGAGGTGATGAAGTTGTATAAGGAGTCCACAAGTAGGAGTATCCTAGGCTAAGTGAGAGTATGCATTTACTCATCAAGGACAAATAAGTCAACTACTTACCTACATCATTAATCAATTCTTTAAAAACAACTATATCCGTAAAACCGGAGTGAAACGGAAAACTCTAAAGTTTACGGGTCGGATCGGTTAGACCAGGTTTTAAAACTGGATGACATCATATAAGTTATTCTATATAAATTATTTCAAACATAAACCAAGTTCGAAGAAACTAACTCAAGTTTTATTTAATAACTAGTATTAAGTTCCTCGCGTTGCTACGGAGGGCGTAAAATCATGCCAAGTAGCCCCAAACCCACCATCACCAACCACCACCCCTAGGAACCACAACCGGCTACCACCACCACCAGCTAGAAGTGTTCAAAAAACCGGTTTGGGAAAAAACTGAAACCGGTTTGGGGCCCAAACCGGTTTGGCCCAAACCGGTTTCAAACCGACCCAACCCGGCGGTTTAGGTTCAGTTTGTAGGTTGCGTATTTCAAACCGGTTTCTAACCCGGTCCGGTTTCAAACCGGTACCCAAACCGGCTTTCAAACAATTATTTAAAATTTTATGTCATTTAAATTGTTTCTATGTTTTATATATTATATATTTCACTTTGATTTTAAATTGTGGACTTTGTTTTTAAAAACAATTATGTATTGTTTCCAGTTTTATATGTTTTAATTTTTACATATAAAAATATGTAAACGCATCTTATAGGTTTATTTAATTTATACAATTAATATGTAACATTCATCTTATAAGTTTATTTAATTTTTGCAATTAATTATTTTTTTAATTTATAACGCTTTAAAAAAGGAAAAAAAGAAAAACCAAACCGGTTTTCAAACCGACCCAAACCGGTTTCCAAACCGACCCAAACCGGTTTTATAGGGTGGGTTTTTTTAAGCCCAAACAGGTTTAGAACCCGAACCGGTTTGAAGCCAAACCGGTTTTGACCACGGTTGACCAAACCGGTTCCGGTTTGGACCGGTTTGAAGCCCAAACCGGTTTTAGAAAAAACCCGGTTTGTACACCACTACCACCAGCTATCACCACCATAACTACTTTTACACTTCATTCTTTCATCGTTTACTATCTAATAAACAACACAAAATAGTGATTCATTTCATTCTGAAATGGTAATCAAACAGGACAATGGAATATAATGATTTATTTATTCTCTCATCCATTTAATTTCTTGGTGTATTTCATTATCCCATACCAAACATGCCCTAGATGTTAGTTATTTAGGACCCTTACCCTATGCAAAGTATAATTACTATATCTCAAATAAAAGTTACCATTAAATACAGTGGGAACTTTATAAAATGGTAACCAACTATTAAAAGTGTTCGAATTAGATAACTCAAGTATATAAAAAAATATTCCAATTAGGTCATCATCTTTAATTTTTTAATTATGTTATAAGTTTTAACTTGTTTTTCTTTTTGTTTCAATCTTAGAAAATTTTTTGATGCTGATGTAGAACGATGACATGAATTTTAGGTACTTTTTATTTTTAACATGTTTAATTAACATGTTTATAAATATAATTTCATATATTAAAAATCCGGACTCTCACATCTTCTCTTGCATTACTTTTTTGACATAAAAATTTCGATAATAACTCGATTTGATGGTTTAGTGATCCAATTTGAGAAAAAAAATATGCATGAGTTATCAAATTAAAACACATTTAAATTTGATTTTTATTTTATGACATTGTAATATGGAGTTATAGATCCACAAGAATGCTGTTTAAGTTGATCACTCAAAGACAAACCATATTGAGGCTCACCCAATGACCCAACCAAAAATTGGTATAGTTTAAGTTGTTGAGAATAAAAATAACTAGTTAATTAGTAATAATACATTAATAAAATAGTCATATGTTCATATGTTCAAAGCTTTTGTCCATATGGAGTTATAGATCCACAAGAATGCTGTTTAATTTGCTATAAAAATAAACCGTATTGAACCGTATCAAATGTCTAATTAACATTAGTTTTTTATGTTTTTGTATAGTTTTAAATAAAGTCGGGGTGTTTAAAAACCGTTAAAACTGTCTAAACTGCTCAAGTCTATATCCATATCTTCTGTTTTTAGTCACTATTTCAAAAATAACATCCTTCATCCATTTTCAGTTTATGCAAAATAACAAATACAACTAGTAATCATTCTGATACGACATGAATTATCTTTATATTCAGCATTAATAATTATATTTCACAACGTTTAAGTTTGACCATTAAGCTAACTAATGTCCTATTTTTCTAACATTTAATATCACAAAATAACACCATTATTACTTTTAACATTTTACAGGGGGTCATTAATAAATAACATGACAAACTTACAATATCAACTATGATACATCAAATATAACAAATACAATTAATAACATCTACAATTAATAACATCACGTTTCAAGTTATACACTAGAATACATTCAAAAATCAAAATAACAAATATATTATCTTTGGGCTTTAAGGTTGGTACACTACACTTACACTCTACTACAACTAAACCCAACGGTCACATGGGCTTCAAAATACCAAAACAAACTTTGTAAACCGTGACCACATTTAAGCCTTAAGACTCACACCACTCTACATAACCCCCGCTCCATTCACACTTCACTCACCACCACCCTCAGGCTCAAACCACAATGGACAACTGCCGTCGAGCCACCGCGCCGTTCAAGCCGTGGAAGAAAGGCCCCACGAGAGGCAAAGGCGGTCCGCAGAACGCCGCGTGTGAGTACCGCGGCGTTCGCCAGCGGACATGGGGCAAATGGGTTGCCGAAATCAGGGAACCCAAAAAAAGAACGCGCTTATGGCTGGGTTCTTTTGCCACCGCGGAAGAAGCCGCCATGGCGTATGATGAGGCCGCTAGGCGGCTCTACGGGCCCGAGGCGTACCTCAACTTACCACATCTTAGATCCAACTTTAATCCACTTAACAAGTCACATAAGTTTAAGTGGTTTTCTTCTAATAAGTTCATGTCAATGTTTCCAGCCACTGGTTTGCTTAACCTCAACGCGCAACCGAGTGTTCATGTGATCCATCAAAGGCTTCAAGAGCTCAAGAAAGCTCATGAGCCATTGTCGTCTTCTTCATCGAGCTCGAGTGGGTCCTCGGTTGTTGATCAGATGAACCAAGAGCAAGTGCAAGTGCAAGTGATCACTAGTGAGAAAACCCACGTCAAAGAACGCGTCGAAAAGCCCCAAATCGATCTCAACGAGTTTCTACAGCAAATTGGAGTGTTGAAGAAGGATGATCATAAAGAGGATGATCGATTATCGTCTTCGAAAGGTGTTGTTGAAGAATCTGATTTGGGGGAAGAGGATTTCAACTGGGATGTGTTAAGTGAGCTTCATGTGTCTCATGATCATTATCATGTGTATGATGTTCATGATGAACATGATCATGATCATGGTCATGTTCATGATCAAGAACTGGTTTTGCCTACTACTATATGGAATTTTTAGGGTTCAGATGAGTATAGTATAAGGTTATAAGAATATGATCGAATTAATGTATGCAAGTATGTTAAGAAATGGTGCTTGTATGGGAGAGCATGCATGTATGTGTTATGTGTTGCCTTTTTCCATTAATATAGTAAAGTTTATGATGTTTAACATACTTAATGTTGTAGTGAGATAAAGTTGTATTAATGTTTATAGTATTGGATTATGATAAATATTTATAAGATACGGGTTATACACACATTAGTGACATACTAGTTGCATATCAGGTGTTAAACGATTGGTAAAAAGATGGAACTTAGTAATTAAAAGCCTGTTTAGAGCCTGTTTAATATTACTATACAGTCATTTAACTAGAATCGTCAAAACAAAATGCTCGTTTAAGGTTTTAAATGTGTTTTTGTTGCCCATATACCTGAAATCATTTTTGCAATTCTTAATTTAATAATAACATTTTTTCTTAATTTAATGATGACATTTTTCTTAATTATACTTTAAAGTTTTAACCTTGATTACTTTGGATGATGATAATTCTGATGATTAGTTGCTAAATTATAGTTATGATTTGACTTAATTAACCAAATAGTGAAAATATAAAAAAATAGTTTGCTTATAAAACGTTCGGTTTACAACCCTAATGATTAGGCTAAAATACGTGAATTTATCAAGACCTTGTTTTTATGAAAAAAAATATTTAATTTTTTTACTGCAATTTGGTATTATGAAATGAGACTCCTAGCAAGAGAGTAGAAGCTCAAAACATACCACACATCACCCAATTACATTGAGATTGCACCATTGAGTCCAACCCAAATCCCGTATATTAGATCTACAACTCACCCATAAAAAACTACTGGTAGGGAGGCCCGCGCTTCATGACGGGTGTGAAAGACAAACACATTACTTATAAGTTTAGTATTTTACGGTTATTAATCAATGAAGGGTTAGGAAGGTCATTAGGTAAAAAGACATCAATCACACGTAAATTGTTATATAGTTCAACAACATATAAGTTACATATGAGAAGATCATTGTGCTTAGACTTACCCGCGCATTACAACGGGGTTTTTTAAATGCACATTTGTAATTCGGTTTGCCATGTTAGTTTACAATTTACAAATATAATAACAATAAAAAGTCGAAATGTATAACGTTACGTAAATTTTTTTGCAGTAATTCAACAAGCGGTAAAAACAAGTTAGAGGTTCATAAACATGTAAAAAAATCAACGAATTAAGTTATAAAAACCTAAGTATTTTCAAAGTTATAAAGTGATGAATGAAGAAATTTTTCTAAGCTATAATTAGGTAAGACCAAACATGATCAACTATTAAAAAATTAGAAAGCCGAGTCATCAAAACAATCTGAAGCTTTATAAACATGAGAAAAAAACAACCATAATGTCTAACATGAGTGTTTCACGGTTTTTAATATGATCAATGAAGAAAATGTAGATGTTTAATGTTTACCAAACTAATCAATTGTATATATACAAGGAACATGCTAATTTTGATGTATATAATGGGCTATTAGAAGACTTCAACATCAAACCCACTGAACAACTATAGTTCAAAGTGATTTTATACCTGCAAACAGTGACGGAGCTTAAACACTCTTATAAATGGGGCGGGGGCGAAATTAAATTTTCTTGAGGGGGCAAACTCGATATATATATATATATAAAAATTTACACTATCAGACCAAAAATTTACACTACCGACGAAAAAAAAGGACGGTGGCCCCTATCAACCTCCGCCACTTCCTGCAAGAAATCCTTTTAGTTTCTTCTGCCTTTGCATTCGAGAGGCCTTCATTATATAGTAAGGAAGTATTTACACCATTAATTCTCAAATATTAAATATTAAATATTAAATAAAGCATAATGCTAACATTTGTGCAACATGAAACTTATAAAAATCAAGTTTCAAATGCTACATACAGAAATGTACAAAACAAACAAAGCCCAGTGCATCTTTTGTATACCGATATCAATTACAAGTTAAAACGATAGAAAGAAGGCACCTTGAATATATTTAACCTAGACTTATTATCAGCACACTGTGCAAGAGCAGGGGATACCTCCTTATTCTATAGAGCATCAATAGCTTTTTTGGCTTCATAAAACATATCAATATCAACAACATCCTATATAACGAAAAGGAAGAAACAAATGTTAAGCATCTAATGTATGAATTTCTTCTTTTAATCAAAATGTAGTTCTCAAAGTACCAAAAATCACTAACAAATAAAGCCTGGAACTTAAGTTTAAAGATACAGTTCATGGGTAACAATTGTTGATTCTTTAAAAGCCTGTTTCAGAACTGCAAACATCTTTTTAGTCAGAACTAAAGACTTGCATCAGTTTTAAAACTAACAAAAGAGAAGACCTAAACACCTGAACACTAAATAAATCAATAACATGTAAAAAAAAGCCAAATAAGTTTTATTAAAAAAACTTTATAATAAGCAACATAAGCCTTATGCATATAAATGATTGACACTTTTGTCCTTAACGCCACATACGCTATCCCCTTCTTCGCTAACTCCTTGACCGGAAATTTTTTCCGACGTATTTTTAAATTAATTGTGGCGTTTGATTATAATTTTAGTTCTTTGTTTTCATACTACATTAATAATTACTTACATTTTTTGTCAAGTGTCAGTATCACATTCACTCTCATCATAAACTTTTCTCTGCCAAATATTTTTACTCATTTCTAATCTTCACGCGGGTCTATGACCCCGGAAATACCCATGGTTTCTTCTCCTTTAACCGAAGTATTTAAGTCAAAAATTTGATGTAACCATTTCCACTCTTCGAACACACGGATCCAAAGCTGCTCGATGAAACCTCAATTCTTGGTTCTTCTCGATCCCATGATTATCACAGGTATGATATTAGATGTAATCGATCTCCACAAGCGTTTCATTCGAAGGTACGAAGATGAAACCCCATTCTTGGTTCTTCTCGATCCCACAATTCTTGGATTACCAAATGATATTTTATAAGGAAAAAGGTAACGGCCATCCATGATGAGGATTTTTTGTGTTACGTTATGTCAAATCTGTGGACCGACCTTGTAGTTTTTCAAACATGGGGACCAAAAATGAAAACAATGCTAAACACAGAGACCTTTCATGTAATTAACTCTAGAAAAAGCACACAATCAATTGAATATTTAGAAAATGTTAGGTTCTAAACACATATTTAGAAATGTAGTACATAATGTTGATGTGTATAAAATGTATAGACAATGTAAACTTCAAGTTTAACAAATAATTTATTTAATCAAATTCATTGAAACCTCCATAAAGTAAACAGCAAAGTTATGCATATCATGATCGAGATTAAACAATCTCAAATTATTACTCTAACAAACATTAATTTGCTGCAACTAATAACCGATGAAGTAAGCAGTAATCGATAAACAAAGATGTCCATGTATCACCCATTGATAATTTGTTAATTCAAAGCAGTTCATCTTAACACTATTTAATTAATTATTAACCATCATCTTCCTTTTCGTGAGAACAAACCAAACAACACTATGATTCATTGTTGGTTATATGGATGATTCTCTTTGTAACGTTAGATTCGAATCAAACATAACGATGACTCCGACCGCAAGGCGCTGTGAAGCTCCTATTAACCCAAGCAGCCAAGCGAATTCTCGCAGTAACGCGCGGTGGGAATAACACTAGTTTACTTCATAGTTCATCCCCACGTGAAGATGGATACTCTAGGTCATAATTGCAATTTTAAGATGACATTTATGTGGGCTTAAAGCCCACAACGTGGATGAGTAAGCAGATCAAAAGCCCATATCATGATGTTGTTTTTTGGTTCGCACACGCCATATGGAAATACAGAATGAGTGATACCAATTTGTTTTGTATAAAAGCTATTGATTTTCTAGTTTTCGTTATGAATACTTATAATTTATCAATCGTACTATGTGTTTCCAACATGATTATTGGCTAAAATTTTTAGTTATTTTGACTAGATAAAACTCGTACATTTACACTGATGTGAACTTTAATTATGACGATTTTATGTTAGTTTATGTTTTCTTTTTGGTTTGATAATGCTTGATGTTGTGTGCTTGCTTATGATTTAAAAATTTTGTGTGGGATTAATGACCTTGGCATGAAGGAATTCCCATATGTAACGTTAATCTTATCGTTAAGTGTTATAAATTTGTATTATATATCACCTAGACTAGATGCAACTCGTACATCTACGAGTTTACAGTGATCTGAACTTTATATTATGATGATTTTATGTTTGTTTAAGTTTTCTTTTCACTTTTTATAATTTATGATGTTGTGTGCTTGTTTATGATTTAAAATCTAATTTTGTGTGGGATTAATGATCTTGGCAAGTAGGAATTCCCCTATCTATTGTTAATCTTATTGTTAAACGTTGTGAATTTGTTTTATATTTTGAGTGCAACTAACTAGGAATGGCTGTTGATAATTTAGTTTTTAAAAAAAGTTAACTTGTTAATCTTAAAATCTAATTAGAAAAATAGGATTTCTACCAGGAGTTTTTCTAAATAATTATTTAATTTGATTTGTTCGAATTAATATGTATAGACATTCTTAAATGGATTAATAAAAACGACTAGAAATTGTTACACAACTTTATTTTACAAACATGGATCTATAGTGCGCTTATATGAGGTGTGGTTTATTAGCATTTTGATATAATTTGTCACTAGGTCTTCATACAAGTGATTTGAGTAGGTTGATGTATGTGTAAATTGCTCGCACCAAGTTTCCCACTAATCATTATGTTAGGTATTTATTTGACGAAAGTCTTATTTATTTATACGTGTTAAAAGTATCATTATCATAATCACTTTGAAAATATTTTTGTGTGAGTGGATCTACTATGGGTGATTCTCTTTGTCTATATATCTTTTAAAACTTTCAGATCTCTTGTTGTTCAAGTTTTCTTTAATGTCCAAAAATTTATTTAATTTTACTTTATTTCATATGTTTAGAAATATCACTCTTTTTGATTGGCTAAATACCGATAGAGATTAAGTAAAGACATATTCTCATGTCTTTGGATTGATATACAGTTTTTCTCTGAATTATATTGTTTAAGATATGTACATTTGTCTGAAATTATTTAGTGACCCTTAAATTTCATATACGGATAATATTTATAAAAAAAGTATTTGTGTGACGTTATATGATATTCGGTGCATGGCTTGACCAAACCTAGCATGCATAGTTGTTAAATTCCTTATATAGACGAGAAATCATATATTAATATGGGAATAATGAATATATTAATATGGGAATAATGGATATAGGAATCAAATCTTATAGTTGCTTCATCTTTTTCTAAAACAATATATTTATTTAAGATATGTAAAAAGATAAGCTTTATAATGTATAAGCAAAAGTATAGTTATACGTACTAATCACGTGACATTCTTCCCGTAGATTTTAGTTATAGGTTACAATATATCTGATTAATTCTAGAGTTCTGAAAGGAGTTTGACTTTTGAGTGCTTAGAAGGTAAAGAAACAATTTTGACTTCCAATTTTGCATCTAAAAACAAAATTCATTCTTTTTCAGTTTGGATCGTTTGTGGCCAGGTTTAATTTGGTTATTAATTCCTCATAAATTATCTAGAATTCACTCCAATTTAATAGTCAGAAATTGAATTGTTTGACTTCAAAAGTCAAAATCTTCTCTATGATATATCATGTGAAATTGTGAACAGTGTATCCCGTGTCTAGAGTCAACCATTTGACCAAACCCCATGTCATGAATCCCACGTGAACATTCACTAAAGAAACAAAAAGTTTAACTTTTTGTAAATGGATAACTTTATAAAACAATAATCAAGTTGTAAGATTCTTCTAATAAGGTAATTTATAAATTTATTTGTCTCAAATACGTCACTTATAAATATTTTTGTTTCAATTAGGTTACTTAATTTTTTTCTGTCACAATCAGGTTACTAAAGTTTTAGAATTTTTATAATTAGATCACTCATAAATTATAAATTTTTTAAAAACAATTAAAATATATAAAATATTAACAATATTTATAAAGATTCGAATCATTTTAAAAATTGCGAATTATTTAAAAATTTTGAAAAAATATGAGTGAGCTAATTGAAAAACTCCTAAAAATTTAGTGGCCTGATTGAAATAAATAAAAATATCAGTGAGCTTATTGGAACAAATAAAAATACGAGTGACCTAATTGGAACACTATTGAAACTTGCTTACTATTTTATAAAGTGTTCCCTTCTGGAAATCAAGCAAATGGTCGGGTTATAATTCAGGTCAAATGGGTCGTTTTAAACAATAAATTTGGTTTGAATCGAAACTGGCAAACTGCAAATGATCAAACATGTCATTTTAGGAAAAAGTATAAAGACGGTCACACGTTGTATATATTTTATGGAGGCTAGTCGTGATGATATGCCCAGGCAAGGGTGTGGAACAGTGGTGTAAGGTCCCGTTCCCGGGACGCCTACAGTTGGTCATTCATCGCACTTAAAACATAAAATTACATTTTTCCTTTCATAAATCGTTGCAGCGGAAACATTAAAAACACAATATCATTCCATCAAAAAATACTTTTGCACAACAGTACAATCGTTCCTTTAATAATATCGTTTTACATTTATTACAAAAGCATTAAACATAAAGATGCCATCCAAAATACACTGAGTAGCCGCCCCGTGCCATCCTCAGCAACATACCTGCCAACTGGAAACACATCAAAGTCAGCGTTGCTGAGTGAGTTCTAGTTTTATGACAAAACTTACTTTTCTTTCGTAAAACCTTTCTTTACTTTCTTTATAAAAACATTCGTTATATACATGCGATCATACATCATACGTACATACAGATAATATCATTATTATCTTCATCATTACGTTCGTTACATTCATCATTTATCGTACATCATTATCTTTTACTTTTTTCTAGATCCTGTCAGGCTTTACCCTCTTCATGGCACTCAGCCACGATTACTGAGGTCGAATGACCAGGATCCCATTTCATACATTATTAGGATATTTCGTTAACGTTCATTTCATACATTCGTTCTTTCATTCATCTCTTTGCTCATTACTCTTTATTACTCGAATATTGTCTCATGCAATATCCCCGACTCATGCTCGAAAGCTGATGCTGTGCCGGGACCTGCTCACAAGCCCCCGACTCATGTCCGAAGACTGACATAACACCAAGATACGCGACAAAGATCCCATATGAGTCAATCACAGGGATTGAACTCCATCCGAGTCTGTTGCAACACAAAGTCGCTCACCTCATTATCTCGTCTCATGCAATATCCCCGACTCATGTCCGAAGACTGATACTGTGCCGGGGCCTGATAAACAAACCCCCAACTCATGTCCGAAGACTGACACAGTACCGGGATACGCGACACGGATCTCATCATCCGTCACTTTCATCATATGCAATACTCCCGACTCATGTCCGAAGACTGATACTGTACCGGGGCCTGCTCACAAACCCCCGACTCATGTCCGAAGACTGACACAGTACCGGAGTACGCAACAAGGACCTCTTTCGAGTCTGTTGCGACACAGAGTCGCTCACCTCATACATATGCTTGCAAGCCTTTCCTTCGTTCATTCATTCATTCATTAATGCATGCATTCATTCATTACGTTCCTCTTTTCCTTATCTTTCACTTTACGTTACATAATACTTTCATTTCATTCATTAACGTTCAATGCAAAGCCACGAAAAGATAAACATACATAATAAGGAACATAAACATAAACATACAGCATCATCATACATACGCATCAATCATACATCACATCACGCACATCATACATGCTACACATCACACGCACCGCCATGCCTAACATCATACATAACGTCATACATATCATCATCGTCTACATGCCCGACATAGCGTCTATGACCTCGAAAGCCAACTTACAGAAGCCTATGGAAACCTCCCGAGTCAAAACCCATAGCTGCACTTTCCCTCGAAGGTCATAAGATAAACCATTGTCCTTTCGGGCGTATGAACATTACTTGGGTGTATGGAAACCCTCCAGTCGCATGGCCTTCTGGGCGACTGAACACTTAGGCGAATGAGCATCTATGCGAATGGACTATGGGCGAATGGACATCTATGCGAATGGACTCTCAGTCGCATAACTCTCATGCGTATGGCCTTCAGTCGCATGACTTCAGGCGCATGGGCTTCAGTCGCATACTCTTCATGCGAATGAACCTCAGTCGCATGGCCTCCAGGCGCATGGACTTCAGTCGCATATCCTTCGTGCGAATGAACCTCAGTCGCACAATCTCTCAATCGCATTGTCACACCCCAACCTTGACGGCGGAAACGTCGAGGAGTGAGAGTTAAGATCGTTCACAGCCACATAACGCTATTAATAATCCAAATATCATTTAAACATAAGTTTCAATTGTAATGTTACAACATATGTCTCAAAGAATTTAAAAGCATAACATAGAATGTAACAAATCATTCTTATTTCATTTATTTAACTAGGTCCATTCCTAGATGTGCAACCTCAAAGTGTAGAACGCATACTTGGGGTATTCCTGAAACATGTTAAAAATAAAAGGTCAACATAAAAATGTTGGTGAGCATTCCATAGTTTTCAATACATAAGTATATAAAAGATGGCAATTCAAGTCATAAGTTAGTGAATCAAGTGATTAGGGATGTTATGAACAATGCAACAATCAAACCTCGACAATGTTTTACAAGTCTCAAACGTTAAAAGTATATATGATCAGCTAAGTGTACTTGGATCAACCAAGCAGGCTTGTCTTACCCATAGATCTATGACTTCGCTGGGCTAGCAATAGTTAATGATTGCACATATAACGCCACAACATGGTAATCACGAAAGTTCAACTAACCACAACTTAACAAGATAAATTGCCATAGGTTTACAAGTCTCAAATGTGATTACAAGTGCAATAGTATAAGTTAACATGTTTCACCCCAAAGTGTGAAAATAAGCAAAAGGGGTATGGAAATACTCACATTGATATATGCATTTCAAGATGATATAAAAGATTAAAAGATAATCCAACGTATCCATTACAAGGCACCTAACATATATATTACAAGGTAAAGATTAAAGTTAATAATAAGGTTAACGTTCTACTAATGATTAGAGTTTTGATAGTTTTAAGGAGTTTTGACAAGTAACTAAATTTATAGAATACTTATTCTCATTTTAAACCCATTAGAAGAATTATATATGTATTTAAGTATTTTAAAAATGAAATTAAATATAATGATGAGGAGATTCAATATACAATTAAGTCTTTTTAATTATCTAAGAATGATAAGAAAATAGCATTTTGATTAATAACACAATATTAATTAGCTAAAATATGTTTTATAATAATATTCTTAAATATTTTAAGTAATTATGAATTTAATTCTTTAAAGAATTAAGTGTTCATAAATATTTTTAAGTCCAACCAAATATAAATAAATGTTTAATTAATTTAAAAGAAAACCTTTTGTAATAACTAATAAAGTTTAAATATAAAAATTTAAATAAATACATTTTTTTAAAACAAAATAATCATGATTTTAGAAGTAACGTTTGGATCAATGAAAATTTATTAATATAAACCATCGTTTTAAATCCATTTTATAAGGAATAACTAAAATGAATATATTTAGATTAGAAAAATTTCAGAAAATATTTTAGTGTCTAAAATCTTTATATTAATTATCAAAAATGATTTTTATATTAATCATAATTTTTCTGTAATTTTATTAGTAAGTAAAAAGGTTTAAAAAAATAAGACAAAATAAATGGAGGTGCCCGGGTTCGAACCCGGGACCTCAAGGTGGACATTGTGCGGTTTTACCAATTAGGCTGGGCGCCTATTCCTGATAAACTTCCATTTCTATATGTTATAAACCAAATCAAACTGAAACCCCCAATTTCTAAGAACCCTAGAACAATCTTGAACCCAATCGAACATGAAATTGATATTGATACTCAAATTAAACTTGGGGCTTTGATTCCCCATGTGAAATCGAGCATAATGATGTGTGTAACTTACATGTTTGTATTCGAATTGATGATAAACCATAAGAAGAATAGCCGCGACATGAACGAGATCGAATCCCCCAATATGATGTTGTATTGATGAAATTAACCAGACGAAAAGCTTTAGAGAGTGTTAATGATAGTTAACCCTCAACCAATTTCGATTATTGAAGTCCAGAAGATTGCTTTCGGTTAAGTTGCAGGTTCGAGCATTATGCGATATACTTTGATGTGTTCGTGTGTGTTGTATATGAAATTGATGCTACAGAGAGCTTTAGCAGGTTAATTGTAACGTTTTCCCTTCCTCAAAAGATTCAAGTCAATCCGTTTCATTTCAAACGAGTTATAGACTTGAATTAAAGTTTTCGGTTTTGATTTTCTTGTGTTAATGGTCGAATAAACACAATTAAACATGGCAACAGGTTCGAGTCGAGGTCGCGAAAGGGTCTGAATGGGTTAATTGCATTTATTTCGACGTTTTGATGTGTTTTGGTGTTCGCCGGAGGGTCGCCGGAGCCGACCACCGGAAAAACGGGATTTGGGGGGGTGGTTTGGGTAGTTTGAATAAGTTACAGTTTCGGTCCCTGAGGTTTAGCAAAGGTTTTATTTTATGAAAAACTTTTAAAATCAAGTTTCATGAATTACATTTTAACCCCCTAGAATTTTGTAATTCAAGTTTTTAAACATTTTAAAGATTAGTACATCACTATTATTTTTTTGATATTATTATCATAATTTATGTTTAACATTACTTTTATTATTATTATTATTATTATTATTATTATTATTATTATTATTATTATTATTATTATTATTATTATTATTATTATTATTATTATTTTTAACAACAAGATCAAATGTCGAAGTTACTTGCATTATTACAAGTATTAGTTTTATTATTATAAAAATCATATTTATCAAGATTATTATACTTGATGTTAAGTTTTATAATAATAAATAAACGTTTTAAACATTACTAATATTATTTCTATTATTCATTTAATTAATTTGTTAATCACCAAATTAATTATTAAGCATAATAAGTCCTCAAAGTTTCAAAATGGCATAAAAGGCCCTTTTAGAATTTAACAAAATTAACTTCCAAGTTAACAAAATTACGAGATGTCACACGCATGATTCCCAAGCACATGAACTTCAATCGCATGACCATCATGCGTATGGACCTCAGTCGCATGGCAATCGTGCGCATGGACCTCAGTCGCACGCCAATCGGCCGAATGGCCTCCAGTCGCCCTCCAGTCGGTCGCCTAGCCCTATCTGATGCAGAATGCAGTCCATCCCGACTGCAGCCGACGGGTTTCGGCCTCCAACCCCTTCTAAACCTCTTTTAAGATCAAATCAACCCTTCTAAATCTTAGGGAAACATACCATGACCTCATTCAAGCATAACCAATCAATAAATCAAGCCTCAAACGCATCATACACATACATACATGCATAAAAACGGGTTTTCACCCAAAAACTCGAAAATAGGTTTTCAAATGTGTTCCAGCCCCAAAATCAGTTGTAAACGTGTAAAAGAGGGGTCATAGACTCACCTTAACGATCCCGACTAGTAGAGCTTCGATTTGACTCGCTCCACGTCGATTTCCACGCTCGAATCCACCCGAACCAACTTTTCTCCTCTTTTCTCCTTCTCTTCTCCTCTCCTCTCTTGGCTGAAAAATAGGAAGAATGGGGGTGTTTTCCCCCTTTTATACTCCTGTGCATCGAAGTTTCTCTCGTTGGCGGGTTTGGTCCCTCGACTTTAGACTTTATTTCTTTTTTTTCTTTCGCCGGCTTCAAAGAAAATTTCCGGGTGTTACAAGTGGTGGTGTGACAATGTTGGTGATGATTGTGACGACAAAGGCAATGGTGGTGTTGTCATAAGTGGTGTTGAGACAGCGACAACAAACAATGTTAGTAGACTGTGCTTGCTGACCCATTCTAAGTTTACAAGTTATATAAGAATGCCATATTTTTCCAATATTATAATTTAGGGAGAATTACATATACCCCCCTATAAACTTAATCAATTACATATACGCCCAACTTAAAATTTTAATTACATATATCCCCATGTAAAACTTAGTTAATTACATATATACCCAAATTAAAATTTTAATTACATATATCCCATTCTAAAACTTAGTTAATTACATATATACTCAAACTAAAAGTTTAATTACATATATCCAATTTATTAAACATAATATTACATATTTACCCATTTTATTACTTTTATTAAAAATAACTTATATAATTAGTATTTTACTCTTATTTTCATTAAACTATAAAATTATGTTTTTTCTTCTTTACTTGTTTTTCGAGTTTTGATTATTATTTAATATTTCTATACTGAAGGTTTTTATGTTCTTTTTGTTTTTATCTTTTTATGCTATTTTTTTCCGGTACCTGTACAAGACACTTTCAGTCTCATTATGCAACATAAAATTACTCGTGTTCGGATCATGTTGCATAACGAGACTGGTAGTGTCTCGTACAGGAACCTGAAAAATTAGCATCAATCTCATCATGCAACATAAAATTATGTGTTCGGATCATGTTGCATAACGAGACTGGTAGTTTCTCGTACAGGAACCTGAAAAATTAGCATCAATCTCATTATGCAACATAAAATTATGTGTTCGGATCATGTTGCATAACGAGACTGGTAGTGTCTCGTACAGGAACCTGAAAAATTAGCATCAATCTCATTATGCAACATAAAATTATGTGTTCGGATCATGTTGCATAACGAGACTGGTAGTGTCTCGTACAGGAACCTGAAAAATTAGCATCAAAAGGTAAAAAAAATAAAAAGAACATAAAAAATGTTAGTATAGAAATATTAGTAAATAATCAAAACTAGAAAAGCTAGTAAAAAGAAAAAAACATAATTTTATAGTTTATTAAAAATAAGAGTAAAATACTAATTATATAAGTTATCTTTAATAAAAATAATCAAATGGATAAATATGCAATATTTATGTTTAATAAATCATATATATGTAATTAAACTTTTAGTTTAGGTATATATGTAATTAACTAAGTTTTAGAAGGGGATATATGTAATTAAACTTTTAATTTGGGTATATATGTAAATTAAGTAAGTTTTAGAAGGGATATATGTATTTGAAATTTTAAGTTAGGTATATATGTAATTGATAATATTTGTAGTGGGAAATATGTAATTCTCCCTATAATTTAAGTAGGCTCAAATCAATCAAAGTTTTGGAGAATACATATGATTGTGTGAGGTGTAGGTGGGTTTATTTTATTTATCGCAAATATTAGATAAAGACTTTTCTTCAATCGTGGTCTTATAAAAACCTATTTGGTGTACAATTAACAATTATAGGATTGCATATTTAAAAGGCCCAAAATTATATCATGTCCTTTTATATTCCGGTGTTTTCTTTTAAAGAGTCGTATCACTCACTATCTTTGTCCCTTTTATTCGGTTTTATAGTCTTATTTTTATCCAAAATGTTTAGAGAAAAGATTTGAATTTAGGTTTTTTAAGAAAACCTTTCAAACGTCTTACTATTAGGTTATCTTATGATAGTTTTATTTTTAATTACTATGAATGTTTGGCTATATTTTTTTTATGAACTCAAAAATATGAAAAGAATCTTAAATTAGTGAATTAAGAGTAGACACTATCATAGTAAAAGGAATTTGGTGAAATTTAAATTTGTTAAGGAATTAATAGTCTAAGATGTTTCCGGTTAAAAAATTAATCATGTTTGGTTTCTAAATATGTTGAAAACTTTAGACTCATGTCATCTAATGATCGATATTTTTACATGACGTGAGATAGATATTTTTACGAAAAGCATAACTTGAAATTGGATTACAATCAATCCAAGTACATGTGATAATGCCACCAAACATAAATGAAGATTAAATAAACAAATAGTGTTACGTATACGTAACACAGATGTTATGTATACCTACATCAGTGTTACGTATACATAATACAATTTAACATTAGTGTTATGTATACGTACATGAGTGTTATGTATACATAACAATAGTGTTCATCTTGTTCATGGTGTTCTACTTTCAAAACTAGCTAGAGAGATAATAAATTAATTGTAGTTAATAAATTAATTGTTTATGGAGATAATCAAGAAATTTGTAACTGCCAAAATTAAAAAGGGTTAAATTACATTTCTAGCCTTCTAATAAGAAAATTAAAAAGGAAAATATATGATTGGTTGGACTTGATTTTTATGGTTTTGAAATATAAACATGGTTATCATTTGATCTCTCATCTCTCTCTCTCTTTCTCTCTCTCTCTCTCTCTCTCTCTCTCTCTCTCTCTATATATATATATATATATATATATATATATATATATATATATATATATATATATATATATATATATATATATATATATATATATATATATATATATATATATATATATATATATATATATATATATACACTCACACACACACAAAGTTGAAGGAATCAGATTGTGCGAAGTATACAAAGCCATAATAGGACGCCGTGTGGCATCGTTAGTAAAAGATTAGCCATGAGGGTAGTATGGTCATTGGAGGTATGCATTTTTTAAAATTTACGTAATTAGTTTTATGTTGTGTTATTTTGAGAAAATAATAACAGAACTTTACAACTTGTGTTATTTCTCCTAAGAGTTTACGTAATAATACGTCATACATAAAAAGTGTAAATGTTGTAGTGTTCTTAGTGAATCACATTTGCGTAATAATTCATTTAGTTATGTTGTTGTTCTAAAGGTTTTGTTCAGGAAGGATGATCTAAGGGTATCGTGTAGTTGTAACAGCTGTGAAAGTTATGGTTTGTTGGCAACAAAAAGTATAAATGTTGTAGTGTTATTAGCGAATCACATTTGCGTAATAATTCATTTTAGTTATGTTGTTATTTTTAAAGGTTTTGTTCAGGAAGGATGATCTAAGGGTATCATGTAGTTGTAAGAGCTTTGAGCATTATGATTTGTTGTGTTGCCATATCTTTTAGGCTTTTAATATGTTCCAAATTCTTGATTTTCCTAAAAGATATGATAACAAGCGACGGACAAGGCAAGCAGTTAGCAGTAGAACAAAGTATTCACGTGTGATGGAAGATTTTGGTGATGAGCACCGTTGAAATGTTGATAAAGTAGCTCAGGAGATACAGTTTGCTACTCAGTATATTATAAATCGTCTAGCATCTGTAAGTGATGAAGCGTATGATGGTAAAGGCCGACGAGGATTGACGCAACATATCTGCTCAAGACAGGAAAGACATTATGCCTCTGTTATTGGTTTTAATCAACGAACAAATACTAATTTGTGTATCGTTCCTCTTTTCACTACGCCTCTTCTTGTGAACATCTGTTTTCAGCAAAACAAAACCGATAGTAAGAAGATGGTCTAAGTCAAATAATCACGTTCTATAATAAGAACTCTTTTTTGAAATAGTTGAGGTATAATGTGTAATTGTGATCAGAATCTGTAATTCCTTTCACGAAGACTGAAAGGCGGGTATGTATACTCTACCACGTTTACATATTAATAATTACGCAAGGGGATAACTGCCTTTTCATAATCACGCGAAGTGGAGAGGTGTAAAACCCCTAAAAAATTGAGGTTGTGTTATTACACTAATATATTTGAATACTGCTTCATAATCACACCTGAAAAATGCATTACCTCAATACCCTTTTTGGTAAAAAAAAGTGATGGACTTATCATGCAACAAATATAATGAAGCGCTGATATATTTAAAACGAACGAACCAGATTGCTTCGTACACCTCCCATGTTTTTAACGCTTTGTATAGTAACCCGGTCTATATATATATATATATATATATATATATATATATATATATATATATATATATATATATATATATATATATATATATATATATATATATATATATATATATGTATGTATATATAATTTAGTTTAAACCCTAGATTGTCTATTAGGGGTCTAGATGCAAACATAATAAAACAAACATAACCATAGTTAGGTTTAGTGTTATACATTTCAAGAAGTAAACTAATCAAACCAAGACACCACGAATCAGTGAATCTAGTCACTAGTTTTGGTATCATAAAACGTTGAAACAATCGATCTCCTTCGAGTGAATGTGGTTATGTGCAACGGTAGCTGAGAAGAAGGTGATGATAATTCCATGGACTATGTGTACGTCTCTACAAACTATTAGACCACCAATGTAATTTCTGATAGTTGGGGACTAAACTTGTAATATGAGTAAGTTACAAAGACCATTGGTGTAATTAACTTGATTTGTAAACTAAAGTACATGATTTACAACCTAAAAAGGCTATAGTTATCTGTTAACCAATAATATTGATTTACAATATTAGTGGTATTTTTTGTATATTTGTTATATTTAGAAGATTGATTTAGTCAATCATTCCTTGTTAATCTCCTGTAATTACTCCTAGACTTGTTCTACTTATAGGGTTATTTTCCTTGTAAATGATTCATTGAGAATATTGTGAATATCAAAGACTTTCATGGTATCACCCTTTTCTCCTTGATTTCGATCAAGCCGCCATCCCTTCCCCTTCACCCCTCCACTCCCGTCCTCATGGGAGACAAATTAGCCGACGCCAATAACCCCACCCATCCTGAAAACAAACCCATGCAGCCCCTTCATCCGGTATACACAGTCTCAAACATCCAACACAAAATCCGTATCCTTGACGGTGTAAAAGTATCCTACTCGTCTTGGGTCAAACTATTCATGCTCCATGTTAAAGGGTATGACGTTCTTCAACATATTGATGGCACCCCGGCTCCTGCAAAAGACTCTACGGAATTTATCTCGTGGGAGAAGATTGATGCTGTAGTATTACAATGGATATACGGTACACTCCCCGACGAACTTTTAGTTCGCGTCCTCACCGCTGAATCCACGGCCCATGAGGCCTGGTTACGTGTTGAACGATTGTTTGTTAATAACAAAGGTCCTCGGATCCAAGCACTTCAACACGAACTCTCCAACTACACCCTTGCTTCTGCCACAAATCTCGAAACGTACTGCCAGAAAATTCGGGATCTTACTGATCAGCTTGCTGCCCTTGGCTGCCCCATGGATAACCAACTCCGGGTTCTTCATCTCGTACGTGGATTACCACGCGAATACGAAACCATTGCTGCTATCTTGAATCAGTCGCTTCCCACTTGGGAAGACGCCGTTGATCAGTTGCAATCAGATGCTAGTCGTATTGCTGCTCGTGACAAATCCACACCCACTCCCCTGGTTGCGGCTGCTCTCACTCACCCAAGCCCAACCTCTGATAGGCCAAACACATCTAATCCTAACCCTAATCGGCGGCCCAATTATCGTAACAACACCAATCGAACCTCCAACAGGCCTAATACCCGAAGCCCACACCAAAACAACACTGCTCCTCAACAGGCCCCACCATATTACCCCCATATTGGGCTCCCCCCTACTGGACACCACCCCCTTGTCCCTACCCCACACTCGGCTGGGCCCAGCAGCCTCCACAGCCCAACAGGAGCCACTCGCAGCCCACCAACAGATCTGCTCAAGCTAACTATGCAGCCGTGGACCCACTTCAACCTACACAATTGGCTAATGCGGTCCATGCTCTCTCAATTGACTCATGTGATGGACAATGGAACTTCGATACAGGGGCTTCTTCACACGTGACATTCGATGCAGGTACACTCAAACAATTCTCTACTTATTCACCAATAGAGTCAATAATTGTCGGTAATGGTCAAAAAGTTCTAGTTTTGGGCTCCGGGTCTCACACCTTAAACATTTCCTCCAAACCCTTACACCTTAAATCAGTTCTTTTCAATCCTAAAATTGTCAAAAATCTTATAAGTGTGCGTCAGTTCAATATTGATAATCATACATCGATTGAATTTGACCCCTTTGGTTTTTCTGTGAAGGATTTCAAGGATGGCACGATCCTGAGTCGCCACAACAGTTCGAGTGATATTTATCCTCTCACACCCAGTGCTTCCGCCACCGCTTGCAACATTTCTGTTTCTTCCACAACATCTCCTTTTTGGCATCCAAGACTTGGTCATCCGGGTCAACCAATTATGGATTTTCTTCGTACTCGTCATTTTATTTCTTGTAATAAAGTTAAAATGTCTTCTCTTTGTCATTCATGCCAATTGTCTAAACATAAGAGATTACCATTTTCGGATTTTGTTTCTCGTACTTTAATGCCATTTGCTTTGTTACATTGTGATTTATGGACATCGCCCATTACAAGTCACGCGGGCTATAAATATTATATGGTTTTGACCGATGACTACACACAATACACTTGGGCATATCCCCTAAAATTAAAATCCGAAACATTCTCTAAATTCGAACAATTTTATAAATTTGTCACTACCCAATTTCGGTTACCTATTCAAAGCTTTTCAATGTGATATGGGGGGAGAGTTCGATAACAATAATTTTAAAACTTTTAACACCCAATATGGAATAGAATTCCGTTTCTCTTGCCCTCATACATCTCAACAAAACGGTAAATCCGAACGCATGATTCGTCGTCTCAACGAGATCATGTTCACCCTTCTCACTCATGCTTCATTACCTTCTACTTTTTGGGTTGAAGCTCTTCACACCGCTTCATATTTACATAACATTTTACCCACCAAACTCCATGCCAATCGCACCCCTTTATCCCTCCTTTATCTTCGCCAACCTTCTTACACTCACCTTCGTGTCTTTGGTTGCTTGTGTTACCCCAACACTTCGGCCACTCGGTCTCACAAATTAACTGTGCGGTCCATGTCATGTGTCTTCCTCGGCTACCCGGCAAACTATCGGGGTTACCGGTGTCTTGATGTTTCTACTGGGAAAACCGTGTTTTCCCGTCACGTCACCTTTGATGAAAATCAATTCCCCTTTGCTTTGCCTAACCAAACCGCACCCTCTCACGCTTTCTTGGACCCTACACCTATATTTGTTACTCATCCCAGCACCTTCTGTACTACACCTCCACCACATGGCCCAATTTAAGCCGGCCCACATCCCACCCCAAACCCAACAACCGCTACCCACTCGACCCCACCTACTGCTTTCGGTCCACCCCACTTCACACCAGGCCCTTCCACCTCACATCCTATTAGCCCACCTCCATCCCCTGGCCTAATATCCATACTCGGCCCACACCCTTCTACCATCCACAGCCCTCCTACGGTTACTGTTAACCCACCACCCGCCCCTCCACAGGAACCACAACCGGACCCACCCCCTCCTCTTCACCCAATGCAAACTCGGTCACGGTCCGGTATTATCAAACCTCGGCTCCCTTTCTCACTACTCATCGAAACTACCCCGTCCATGTCCCCTCTTCCTAAATCCCATCTTTATGCCCTCAAGGACCCAAACTAGAAACAGGCTATGCTTGATGAATATGAAGCTCTATTAGCGAATAACACTTGGGAACTTGTTCCATGTCCTGCAAATGCCCCTGTAATTCGTTGCATGTGGTTGTATCAACATAAGTTTAATGCAGATGGATCTTTAGAACGCCACAAAGCCCGTCTCGTGGTAAATGGAAAAAGTCAAACCGTTGGTATCGACTGTGACGAAACCTTCAGCCCGGTTGTTAAGCCAACTACTATACGTACCGTCCTTAGTTTGGTTGTTTCTAAACAATGGTCCATCCATCAGTTGGATGTGAAAAACGCGTTTCTGCATGGCACCTTAAAAGAGACGGTCTACATGTTTCAACTGCCTGGCTTTACCTCCTCCACTCATCCCAAACATGTCTGCAAACTCACAAAGTCCCTTTATGGGTTGAAACAAGCCCCGCGAGCTTGGTATCAACGCTTTGCAGGATATTTGGGCAAGATTGGCTTTAAGAGTAGCATTTGTGACACCTCTCTCTTTATTTATCAACGAGGATCTCACATGGTCTATCTTCTTTTGTATGTTGATGACATCATTCTCACAGCCTCTAATGATACTCTTCTGCGTGACATCATCAGCAACCTCACGTCAGAGTTTAAAATGACAGACCTCGGGCATGTGCATGACTTCCTCAGCATCGCTGTGCACAAGCAAGGTAACGGTCTCTTCCTGTCACAATCCACATATGCTGCTAACATCTTAGCTCGTGCAAACATGACTAACTACAAACCAGTTAGCACACCGATTGAAGTTGGACCTAAACTCAGCGCTACTTCTGGGCCTCCCTTTTCCGATGGCTCTCTCTACCGCAGCTTGGCCAGAGCACTGCAGTATCTCACCATCACTCGCCCAGATATCTCCTATGCAGTTCAGCAGGTTTGCCTATTCATGCACGCTCCTCGTGAACCTCACTTTCAGTTTCTGAAATGTATTCTTCATTACGTGAAAGGCACTCTCTCACAGGCCTCGTCATCTGTCCTTTCCCATCTGCTAAGCTCACTGCTTACTCAGACGCAGATTGGGGTGGATGCCTGTAAGGCCCCGTTCCCGGGACGCTTACAATTGGTCATTCATCGCACATAAAACATATAATTACATTATATTAAGAAATCATTGCAGCGGAAACATTCAAAAATGACATCACGTTTCATTATAATTACTTTTGCCAAATAATACATCATTATCAGGTTACAAAATTCATGTTTGCATTACATCACAAAAGCTATATAATTGGATGCCACCCCAAAAGAGCCGAGTAGCCTCGCCGTGCCATCCTCAGCAATCGTTTACCTGCCAACTGGAAAATGTAATAAAAGTCAGCGTTGCTGAGTGAGTTCTAGTTTTATAAAATAAATATACTTTACTTTCATTGAAAACCGTTCCTTTTATCATGCGATCATGCAACATACGTATACACAGATAGTTTCATTATTATCTTTCATCTCATTTATTATCTTCCATTCTTTTCGTTCATTCTGTCTTCCGAGTCTTTTGCGACAACATGGTCGCTCACCTCAATGGCAATCTCAATGATTGCACGCTATCCGAGTCTTTTGCACCCCTATGGTTGCTCACCCCAATTGCCCATCACGATAGCAAGCTATCCGAGTCTTTTGCAACAACAAGGTTGCTCACCCCAAGGCAATATTACGATAGCACTTTACTCGAGTCTTTTGCAACGACAAGGTTGCTCACCTCATAGGCAATCTAAATGATTGCACTTCATCCGAGTCTTTTGCAACACAAAGTCGCTCACCCCAATATATATGCTTGCAAGCCTTTCTTTCGTTCATTCATCATTCATTAATGCATGCATTCTTACTTCATGTTCCTCTTTCATTATCTTTCGCTTTACATTATATAATACTTCATTCATTCATTCATTCATTAGCATGACATGTAAAGCCACAAGAAAGATAAGCATACATCATAATAAGGAACATTCATACACATTCATCATCATCATACAGGGCAACGTCATACATACATAACATGGATAAACCTGCAACATCATCATCATCATGCCCTACATGTTCTCTAAGGCCATAACCATCCTCTTACATGTTCTTACGGGTTACCTTACGTCAACACTTACATCTGCACCTTTCCCCGAAGGCCAGAAGTCAAACTACACATTCCTTCGAGTGCAACAGCCTTGTTCGGGCGTATGGACACTCTTCAGTCGCATGGCCTCCATGCGACTGAACATCATGCGACTGGACTCATGCGGATGAACATCTATGCGAATGAACATCCAATAGTGCGTATGGACCTTGTGCGAATGGGATACTGCGAATGGGCGCCTATGCGACTAACCTCATGCGAATGGACTCATGCGACTAAGCATCTGTGCGACTGAACCCTCAGTCGTACAACCCTCATGCGACTGGACTCCCAGTCGTGCGACTGAATCCCAATCGTGCGAATGACCTTCAATCGCCCTCATTCGGCCGTATGGCCTTCATTCGGTCGCCTAGCCCTAGCTGATGCAGAATGGAGTTCATCCCGAACCCAATCTGCCATTTTCGGCCTCCAAGCTCATCCAAACCCATTCTAAGCCTAAATTAACCCTCCTGGACCTTAGAAATGCACACCATAACACCATACAAGCACACACAAGCCCGAAATCATACTCTAAACACATCATACACATCACACCCAAATGGGTCAAACACACACACTTGTAAAAACGGGTTTTGAACATCTTCCAGCCCCAAAACCAGTTGAAAACAAGTAAAAGAGGGGTCCTAGAACTCACACAATCGAGCACAAAGACAAGAGCTTCGATTTGGCTTGCTACTCGACGGATTTGGACACTCGAATCACCCGAAACACCACTTTTCTCCCTTTTTCTCTTCTTTCTCTCTTCTCCTCCTCTCAAATCTGAAATATGTGAAGTGTGGGGAGAGTGGGCTGCCCTCTCCCTACACATATCACCACATTACCCAACTTTTCTTCGTTGGCGATTTTGGTCCCTCGACTTTGAGCTTTATTTCTTTTCTTTCTTCGTCGGCTTCGAAACAATAAATTCCCGGGTGTTACAAGTCCACCCCCCTTAAATAGGTTTCGTCCCCGAAACCTGTTACTCCTCGAACAAACGTGGATAATGCTGTCTCATTTCTTCCTCAGTCTCCCACGTTGACTCGTATCCCTTCCTGTGCTTCCATTGCACACGCACAAGAGGAACCACTTTATTCCTTAGCCTTTTCTCCTTTCGGTCGATGATTGCCACTGGTTGCTCCACATAATTGAGCCGTTCATCTACTTCGATATCTTCCAATGGGACAATCATATCTTCATCTGCTAAGCACTTCCTTAGATGAGATACATGGAATGTCGGATGAATTCCACTTAACTCATCAGGCAACTCCAGTCTATAGGCCACCTCTCCTACTCGAGCAATGATTCGGAAAGGGCCTATATACCTTGGGCTCAACTTGCCCCGCTTTCGGAAGCGAATGATACCCTTCCAAGGTGAGACCTTCAACATGACCCGGTCACCCACCTGGAACTCAATCGGCCTGCGTCGTTTATCAGCATACGACTTCTGTCTATCTTTGGCTGCCTTCATGAAGGCTTTAATCTTCTCAAGCTTCTCAGTCGTAGCCTCGATTACCTCGACGCTTCCCAATTCCTTCTGACCAATATCACCCCAACAAACGGGCGTTCTGCATCTCCTACCGTATAGCATCTCATATGGGGGCATGCCAATGCTGGCGTGATAGCTGTTGTTGTATGAGAATTCGGCTAACGGTAGGTGGTCATCCCAACTTCCACCAAAGTCGATCACACATGCCCGAAGCATGTCTTCCAGTGTCTGAATGGTCCTTTCTGACTGACCATCAGTCTGGGGATGATAAGCCGTGCTAATATGTAACCTCGTCACCATAGCATCGTGGAACTTCTTCCAGAATTTAGATGTAAACCGGGTGTCGCGATCCGACACGATAGACACCGGCACACCATGACGAGTCACAATCTCCTTGATGAACAGATCAGCCAACCTCTCAGATGAATATGTCTCGCGGATCGGTAGGAAGTGAGCACTCTTCGTCAAACGATCAACTATCACCCATATGGCATCGTACCCTTTCGGAGTACGCGGCAGCTTAGTAATGAAATCCATGGTGATGTGCTCCCACTTCCATTCCGGTATATCCAAAGGTTGTATCTTCCCATACGGCTTTTGATGCTCGGCCTTCACCTGTAAGCAAGTAAGGCACTTACTCACGTACTCCACTACGTCGCGCTTCATACCCGGCCACCAATAATCTTTCTTCATATCATGGTACATCTTCGTGGCACCAGGATGAATGGAGTACCGAGTCTTGTGAGCTTCATCCATAATCTTCACCCGTAGATCCCCAAAACGAGGAATCCACACACGATCAAATCGAGTTCTAACACCGAGCGTGTTCTCACCCAATTCTCCAACCAGACCTCTCATTCTTTCAGAGTTAAGATGATCTTCTTTCAATGCCTCATCTTGAAACCCTTTAACCTGCTTCATCACATCGGAGGTCATGATCAGCTGATACGCTTTCACCCGAATCGGCTCGGGCCTCTCTTTCCGGCTAAGGGCATCAGCCACCACGTTGGCCTTGCCCGGATGGTAGTGGATCTCACAATCATAATCTTTTATAAGTTCCAACCACCGCCTCTGCCTCATGTTCAAATCCTTTTGCTCAAAGAAGTACTTCAGACTCTTGTGGTCAGTGAATATGGTGCACTTCGTCCCGTAGAGGTAGTGCCTCCAAATCTTTAATGCAAAGACCACGGCTGCCAGCTCCAAGTCATGAGTAGGATAATTGACCTCATGAACCTTCAACTGTCGGGATGCATACGCTATGACCTTTCCTCTCTGCATTAACACGCACCCCAACCCCGAGTAAGAAGCATCGGAATAAACCACCAGATCTTCACTTCCATCGGGTAACGACAGAATAGGAGCTTGAGTCAATCTTGCCTTCAATTCTTCAAACGCCTTCTCTTGAGCTTGGCCCCATACGAACTTCACATCTTTTCGGGTCAACTTGGTTAGTGGAGAAGCAATCTTGGAGAAGTCTTGGATGAACCTTCTATAGTAACCCGCCAAACCCAAGAAGCTACGAATCTCGGATGGCGTCTTTGGCGACTTCCATTGCATAACCGCCTCCACTTTTGCCGGGTCCACCATAATCCCATCAGGATTCACCACGTGACCCAAGAACTGAACTTCGCGCAACCAGAACGCGCACTTGGAGAATTTAGCATACAACTTCTCCCTTCTCAACGTCTCTAGAACCTCCCGAATGTGACCGGCATGCTCTGCTTCGCTCCTTGAGTAAATCAGGATATCATCGATAAACACGATCACTGATTTATCCAACATAGGCCGACACACACGGTTCATCAAATCCATAAAAGCAGCTGGCGCGTTGGTCAAGCCAAAAGACATGACAAGAAACTCGTAGTGACCATAGCGCGTACGGAAAGCTGTTTTAGGAATATCTTGCTCCTTCACCTTCAACTGATGGTAACCAGATCGAAGATCTATCCTTGAAAACCAACTGGCACCCTGGAGCTGATCGAACAAATCATCTATCCTCGGTAAGGGGTATCGGTTCTTCACTGTCAACTTGTTTAGCTCGCGGTAGTCGATGCACATCCTCATACTACCATCCTTCTTCTTTACGAACAGGACCGGAGCACCCCAAGGAGAGATACTCGGTCTAATGAACCCCTTATCAAGCAGCTCTTGCAACTGCTCCATCAACTCTTTCATCTCGGTCGGAGCCAACCGATACGGTGCCTTGGCAACAGGTTGGGCACCTGGAATCAGATCAATCTGAAACTCAATCTCTCTGTCAGGTGGCACTCCTGATAGGTCTTCTGGGAACACATCTGGAAAGTCACACACAACCGGTACATCAGCTAGTTGTGGTGTTGGCGTATCCACATCCTTTACATAGGCCAAGTAGGCACTACATCCACGCCTCATACACTTTCCCGCCACCGCCATCGAGATCACCTTCGGAATCGTAGTAACCCGATCACCATATACCGTCACTGAACTACCATCAGGCGCCGACAACCGAATCATCTTCTTGCGACACACAATGTTCGCCTCGAAGTCCGCCAACCAATCCATCCTAAGAACCAAATCAAAACCACCTAAGGCCATCACGAACGGTCTAACCGGAAACTTATGACCCTCGAGCTCCACATCACAGTTCTCTATCATCTCAGAAATCCTGGTAGACTTACCTATGGCAGTTTCTACGTCGAAGGGCGCATCAACACATCTACTACTAACAGGCAGCTTAGCACAGAAAGCAGCAGAAATAAAACTCCTACTAGCACCAGAATCAAATAACACAGAAGCTAAAGTTTGGTTCACCAGAAACGTACCGGACACGACATCAGGGTCCGTTCTAGCTTCCTCCTGTGTCATGGTGAATGCCCTGGCGCTCGCCCTCGGTCCATCACCTCCCGTCCTCTTTGCCCCTGAACTCTCAGCCCTCGGCTTCTTACAATCTTTGAGCATGTGACCCTCTCCACCACAGTTAAAGCATCGGACCGCACGACAGTCCTTTGCCATGTGTCCCGCCTTTCCACACCTGAAACACAAGTTCGACCCAAACCTGCACTCCCCGCTGTGCTCCCGTCCACATTTGCCACAACGTCTCGATCCTGCACCTGACATAACCACACGGCGATCATCCACCCGTGCCTTCTTATTACCCATCGAGGCATTGCCCCGGCCAAATCTCTTCCCCTGCCAGCCTCGTTCACCACCGCTCTTTCTGCCACCATCAGTCACCACCACCGCTCTTTCATCATACAATCTTCCCGCCAAATCTACCGCCGACCTAAACGTGCTCGGCCGGGCGGCGATCATATGCCTGCGAATATCCGCCGGCAAACCCTGTATATACCTCTTGATCTTTCGGGACAGAGGCGTCACTTGATCCGGCACCAGACGTGCCATCTCGTTGAACTTCGTGGTGTACTGTTGGTGTGTCATGGTTCCCGCCTCCAGTTGCAGAAACTCCCTTTCAACCTTATCCATTTCCCGATGAGGACAAAACTCCTCGATCACCATATTCTTCAGTTCGGGCCACCTCATTCTCCCGATCGCCCGATTACCCTCTGCTTGGACAATGTTGTCCCACCAGCATAGTGCCGAGTCCACGAAGGAGTGGGTGGTTAACTTGACTTTCTGATCTTCTCGGCACTCGCTGATGTCGAGAACAGCTTCCATTTCTCTCACCCATCGGTGAGCAGCGGCAGCATTGCCATTACCGTCAAAAGTAGGGGGCTTGCACCTCATAAACACCCCGTAGTTACAGCCTCGTGCCACCTCTCGCACAGGCTCCTCTTCCTCTTCCTCCTCATTATCGGAGAAAATCGTCTCAGGCTCCGGTTGCTCCCCCGAGGCCCGGTTTCTCTCCTTTCGTTCCCCCTCCTTCACAGCTTTAATGACTTCGGTCACCACAGACGGTAAGATTGTCTGCATGACCTGATGCACTTCCTCAACCACAGCCTCCTTTACCGAGGCTCTCAGATTCGCACTCTCATCCCCAGCTTCTGGATGAGGAGTCTTAGGTTCTGCAGGAACCTCTTTCTCAGCTCTAGGCCTTCCTCTCTTAGGGCGTGGTTCGGCAACAGGGCCATCACGGCCTCCACCCCTAGAAGCTCTAGAAGATCTACCACCAGCCATTCTCTAACACACTGAAAGATTCAAACACCAACACGGTCATTCAAGGAAACAACTCAGTTTATGTCAAGTATAGTAAGTCCCTAATTACAGTGGCCAGTTGTGATTAACCACTTACTGTACTCTTCATACCCCAAGTATTACCTGTCCTGACTACATCAGTATTCAAATCTACATACAACACATAACATATACCATGCGCACATAAAACCGGTTAACTTTAAGAAAAATACCTGATGGCACGCAGCTACTCAGTTTGGCATCCCATTCCCCTTTCGTCCCATTTTCAGTTTAAGTTAAGGTTTATTTTGAAAATTTACCCATTTCACTTAAACTTTGGCTCTGATACCAACTTGTAAGGCCCCGTTCCCGGGACGCTTACAGTTGGTCATTCATCGCACATAAAACATATAATTACATTACATTAAGAAATCATTGCAGCGGAAACATTCAAAAATGACATCACGTTTCATTATAATTACTTTTGCCAAATAATACATCATTATCAGGTTACAAAATTCATGTTTGCATTACATCACAAAAGCTATATAATTGGATGCCATCCCAAAAGAGCCGAGTAGCCTCGCCGTGCCATCCTCAGCAATCGTTTACCTGCCAACTGGAAAATGTAATAAAAGTCAGCGTTGCTGAGTGAGTTCTAGTTTTATAAAATAAATATACTTTACTTTCATTGAAAACCGTTCCTTTTATCATGCGATCATGCAACATACGTATACACAGATAGTTTTATTATTATCTTTCATCTCATTCATTATCTTCCATTCTTTTCGTTCATTCTGTCTTCCGAGTCTTTTGCGACAACATGGTCGCTCACCTCAATGGCAATCTCAATGATTGCACGCTATCCGAGTCTTTTGCAACACAAAGTCGCTCACCCCAATATATATGCTTGCAAGCCTTTCTTTCGTTCATTCATCATTCATTAATGCATGCATTCTTACTTCATGTTCCTCTTTCATTATCTTTCGCTTTACATTATATAATACTTCATTCATTCATTCATTCATTAGCATGACATGTAAAGCCACAAGAAAGATAAGCATACATCATAATAAAGAACATTCATACACATTCATCATCATCATACAGGGCAACATCATACATACATAACATGGATAAACCTGCAACATCATCATCATCATGCCCTACATGTTCTCTAAGGCCATAACCATCCTCTTACATGTTCTTACGGGTTACCTTACGTCAACACTTACATCTGCACCTTTCCCCGAAGGCCAGAAGTCAAACTACACATTCCTTCGAGTGCAACAGCCTTGTTCGGGCGTATGGACACTCTTCATTCGCATGGCCTCCATGCGACTGAACATCATGCGACTGGACTCATGCGGATAAACATCTATGCGAATGAACATCCAATCGTGCGTATGGACCTTGTGCGAATGGGATACTGCAAATGGGCGCCTATGCGACTAACCTCATGCGAATGGACTCATGCGACTAAGCATCTGTGCGACTGAACCCTCAGTCGTACAACCCTCATGCGATTGGACTCCCAGTCGTGCGACTGAATCCCAATCGTGCGAATGACCTTCAATCGCCCTCATTCGGCCGTATGGCCTTCATTCGGTCGCCTAGCCCTAGCTGATGCAGAATGGAGTTCATCCCGAACCCAATCTGCCATTTTCGGCCTCCAAGCTCATCCAAACCCATTCTAAGCCTAAATTAACCCTCCTGGACCTTAGAAATGCACACCATAACACCATACAAGCACACACAAGCCCGAAATCATACTCTAAACACATCATACACATCACACCCAAATGGGTCAAACACACACACTTGTAAAAACGGGTTTTGAACATCTTCCAGCCCCAAAACCAGTTGAAAACAAGTAAAAGAGGGGTCCTAGAACTCACACAATCGAGCACAAAGACAAGAGCTTCGATTTGGCTTGCTACTCGACGGATTTGGACACTCGAATCACCCGAAACACCACTTTTCTCCCTTTTTCTCTTCTTTCTCTCTTCTCCTCCTCTCAAATCTGAAATATGTGAAGTGTGGGGAGAGTGGGCTGCCCTCTCCCTACACATATCACCACATTACCCAACTTTTCTTCGTTGGCGATTTTGGTCCCTCGACTTTGAGCTTTATTTCTTTTCTTTCTTCGTCGGCTTCGAAACAATAAATTCCCGGGTGTTACAATGCCCTGACACCCGCCGGTCCACTTCAGGCTATTGTGTATATCTGGGCAGCAACCTCATCTCGTGGTCCGCTAAACGACAATCTACAATCTCCCGTTCGAGTGTCGAAGTCGAGTACAGGGGCGTCGCAAACGCTGTCGCCGAACTCAGCTTGGTCCGCAATTTGTTATTAGAGTTGAAGGTTCCGATTCATCAGGCTAATATCGTGTACTGCGACAACATCTCTGCGGTCTATCTTGCTGAAAATCCAGTTCAACATCAAAGGACAAAACATATTGAAATGGATATCCATTATGTTCGAGAACATGTTCGGCTCGGTTCAGTTAAAGTACTTCATGTTCCCGCTGACTACCAGTATGCTGACATCTTCACCAAGGGACTTACTAAGCATCTTTTCCAAAAGTTTCGGTCCAGTTTATGCCTTCGATCATCTACGGCTCAAATTGCGGGGGCATGTTAACAAATAATATTGATTTACAATATTAGTGGTATTTTTTGTATATTTTTTATATTTAGAAGATTGATTTAGTCAATCATTCCTTGTTAATCTCCTGTAATTACTCCTAGACTTGTTCTACTTATAGGGTTATTTTCCTTGTAAATGACTCATTGAGAATATTATGAATATCAAAGACTTTCATTATCAATAAGAGAATTAAGACGAAAAGGTAAATGAAAACCTAACCTTAGTCCTCTTATGTGAGATATATTATTGAATCATTGATATTGATACGACAAATTCTCTTCATGTGATTTCTACCTGAAAAATCGTTATCTATAAATACACAACAATTGGAATCAATCAATAAAGATTAGGTAATAAAAGTTAGGTGATTAGGTAATCGTTATCCAGACTACATTTGGTTTAGACATGTAAGGAAATTTTGTATTAAATCTAGGTATTAACATCCAAACCAACATTAAATAGTAGCGTTGTATATAGAAAAAGCATAATGTATGCTATTATCTATTTTTGAACGACAAACCTACACACTCACTAAATCTACACTACTTGCTCATTACATTACTTGAACATCACCACATGAAATGGGCACCACAACACCTTCGTATCATTGCGGAAATTGCCTTTCGTACCTATGATATTATCTAACGTACCATCCCATGAACCTTCACAATCACTCAATAGGAAAAGACACGCAACAAAACACTACTTGCGCCTACATTAAAGTCTCTAAGAGACATCATATTGGTAAGGCGTCTTCCTTTAATCTGAAAGATAGATAGTGCAAATTCTATAATATGCAAATATAAATGGTTAGTTAAGAGTCGATCTTAAAATTATAAAAAAAGTAACATTGAAAGAACTACATAAGAAATGATACATCAATCGCGGCTATTATCCATCTATAAATACGCTCCTCCATAAGTAACTGCGGACACTATAAAACATTTGAGTAGCCAAGTCGCAAGAATTGGAAAGCCAAATCAAGAATCACATTTTGTTTGCTTTTCCAATCAAATTATGAAACAAAACCATTCAATCGCCAAAATATTTCACAAAACTGACAAACTTTATGGTTGGGTCAGATATCAAATCAATTGGGTTGTTCTAAAAAATAAAAATTGATTCGATTCAAAATATTTCTAATAAAAGGGAGCTTGGATTAAAACAGTTAGGAATATAAAAAAATATCAAAATAATTCAAAAGGATATAAAAGGATCTTTTAGGTTTACATTCAAAAGCACACGAGCATCTCATTGGATTGCACCTTACAATGATGCTACAAATGAACTTTTAGATCGGAAAACATAAGGTTTGAGAGTAATTTATTAGTCTTTATGAAATAATTTGATTAAGAGCAAATTACAAATTTTGTCCTTTAAGTATGTTCAAAATTACGGATCTTGTCCTTAAACTTTAGTAATTACATTGAGTATCCTTTATTTAAAAATTTGTAACGCGTTTTATTCTTTTTACTAACGGCAATTAACTTTTTCTGTTAAGTTTTTGTAAATACCCATTTTACCCCTAACCCTCAAAAGGACAAAATGTGTAATTTTTATGAATCTTTTATTTTATTTTCTTTGTGTGCTTATTTTATTAACTTTACTTTTTATTATTTCTATATTTTTAACCATTTTTTATTTTAAATACTTATCTTAAATATTATTAACTAGTTATTTTTAATCATCTAAATATGAGTTATGATTAGTTTTATTATATATAATAAATTACTATTCTATTTTAAAACATTCATCATACGGCTAATATTTATTTTATAATAAAAATATATTTTATAAAAAATCCATTTTCAATAAGACTTATATAAAAATGTATAGGAAAAATAAATAGATCATGTATTAAATTTTTCTATAAAAGAAGCAAATAGACCGGGAAAGAAATTCAAGCCTTAAGTAAAAAATTAAAAAAAGTATATTATGTGGTGTTAAAATATTATTAGCCCAATCAGTTAAAAAGATAGAAATAGTGTGACACATGGGTCAGTGGGTTGTTCTATACGTCAGATCTTGGCTTTGATTTGACTTTTAAAATTTCTCTCTCTCTCTCTCTCTCTCTTTTTATAAAATAGTGACCAACTCATCTAAAGTTTATGATAAGTCCAAACAAAGACTCTGAAGTTTAAATTAAACAATAACACGAATGTTAGTTAATTAAATGCATTATTATTTTCAGTTTTTTTAAACGGTTACTAATGGGTTTTGTAAGAGAGAAAGAAAGAAAAGTTAAGTAAAGTAAATAAATACATAAAAAATAAAATAATATATTAGTGAAAAACTATTAGGTGCTAATTAAAATTTCTATTTATCGGTGTCATTTAAACCCATGTATGTTTTAGTTTATGTTTTAATCAATTATGTTTCATGAATTACTGTAAATTATATTTTTGGTTTATGTAATTTTTATTTTTAGAAAAACCATTAGGTGTTCTATAAATTTTATTTGTTCTAGCAGAAAAGTAGTTAACTAAATTTAACAAATAATAAAATTGTAATATATTAAAATCAATAAATGAAATTAATTTTTTTACAATTAAAATTAATGTTTTAATTATTTTTAAGATAAGTTATAAAATAAAAGTGGTGACAAAAAAAGAAAAAAGAAAAGTAAGTAAATAAATAAAAGAAAGAAAGAAAATATATGATTAGTATAAGTTACATATTTTATCCTTTAAAAGAAAAGGACAAAAATGTCATTTACCATAAACTTAACAGAAATATTTAACTTCAGTTAATGAAAAGGACGAAAAGTGTAACAAGTTTTCAAATAAAGGACATCCAGTATAATTATCAAAGTTTAAGGATAAGATCCGTAATTTTAGTAATACTTAAAGGACAATATTTGTAATTTACTCTTTGATTAATTAATGTTTTGATTTATTAGTAACGTTCTAATGAAATGGGTTTTTAAAGTATTTTGTTTATTTATTATAATGAAATCCAGTTTTGATTAATTAAAAACTAATAAACATTAACGTTAACTGGTGGTCTTCTTTCATTTTCTTTCCTTTCCTTGCACTCTATTCCATCCTTATTAGCGACACATTAATTTGAAACTTCTGCACCCTGAAACTTGTTCATCTCCACCTCTTAATCTGAACCACTTGACACGTTGGAGGTAAATTTCACGTGATGATTGAGGCTAGACATCAAAAAACAGACCTAATGGAGGTTTGGCCGCAACGAAGTTGTAAATAAGCCCAAAATTGGTCACATTTCAACAAAAAAACTATCGGGGGTTAACTCTCAGTTAGTAAGAGATCATTGTAGGAAAATAAGCTTAAAGTTAGGAGTTTTGTAAATATTTTCTGAATTGTGATTAATCTCGGCAAATAAATGATATTTTCTGAATTGAGATTAATCTCGACCAATAAGTAAAAGTTAGGATTATTAAAATACAATAATCTAAAATTATAATGCTAAAATTTCAATCAATAAATAATAGAAAAGAAAATCTAGTCATCAATGATAGATATTTGAGTTCTTGAAATATTCTTCATAACATCCGAGCACATGTCAAATACAAAACATAAAATATACCAGTGAAATTTAATGAAACATTTACAAAAAGTTAAACAAAAGGGTATATTCAGAGTTTTTGGAAAAAGCTAAATGTTACAAGTTATTATAAGAAAAATCAAATTGTTTGTTAAATAAGTTATTGAATAAATAATAAAATAATAACAATAATAATAATAATAATAATAATAATAATAATAATAATAATAATAATAATAATAATAATAATAATAATAATAATAATAATAATAATAATAATAATAATAATAATAATATAATAATAATAATAATAATAATAATAATAATAATAATAATAATAATAATAATAATAATAATAATAATAATAATAATAATAATAATAATAATAATAATAATAATTGGTTGCATTTGTCAATTTCATTCAAAAAAGAATTTTTTTTGCATCTGGCTCCCCAAGATTTAGAAAAATTGCCAGTTTCATTCAAAAAGTTAACTCCATTAAATCAAAATGTTAAACCATCTATGAAATTTTACATATAAAGACAAAATACTAATTTATGTCAACGTATCGGTGTTACAATTACATTCATGATACCTAAATCGGACATTTCATCTCCAAACATTTCATCATGACTAAATCACGAGATTGTGGGCTTCATCTGTGGGGGGGGGGGGAAATGACCCTTGTTTTGGTGGCATTCGGGAATCCATTGTGGATGGATTGTATAATAGAAACAATCGTCTCTAGTCGTCATCTCCCCTATATCGTGATTTAGTTGCACTTGATTATGGTTATGTAGTGAGGGATTTTGTTTCGTAGTTTAAAGGATAATACTGAGAATTTACGTGTTTAACAATTTAAAATAATTAACTTTTTTTGGATGAAAATAGCAATTTTTATAAAACCTTAGGGAGCCATATGGCATAAAACATTGCACATAAAACATATAATTACATTTGCCTTAAGAAAACATTGCAGCGGAAACATTCAAAAATGGCATCTCGTTTCATTATAAACACTTTTGCCAAATAATACATCATTATCCGGTTACAAAATACATGTTTGCATTACATCACAAAAGCTTTATAAACGGATGCCATCCCAAAAGAGCTGAGTAGCCTTGCCGTGCCATCCTCAGCAATCATTTACCTGCCAACTGGAAAACGTATAAAAAGTCAGAGTTGCTGAGTGAGTTCTAGTTTTATAAAATAAACATACTTTACTTTCATCAAAAACTATTCCTTTTATCATGCGATCATTCAACATACGTATACTCAGATAATGTCATTATTATCTTTCATCTCATTCATTATCTTTCGTTCCTTTCATTCATTCATTCTCCCGAGTCTTTTGCGACAACATAGTCGCTCACCTCAATAGCAATATCAATGATTGCACGCTATCTGAGTCTTTTGCACCCCTAGGGTTGCTCACCTCATTGCCCATCTTAATGATAGCGAGCTATCCGAGTCTTTTGCAACCACAAGGTTGCTCACCCCAAGGCAACATCACGATAGCACGTTACTCAAGTCTTTTGCAACGACAAGGATGCTCACCCCATAGGCAATCTCAATGATTGCACTTCATCCGAGTCTTTTGCAACACAAAGTCGCTCACCCCATAAATATATGCTTGCAAGCCTTTCTTTCGTTCATTTATCATTCATTAATGCATGCATTCTTACTTCATGTTCCTCTTTCATTATCTTTCACTTTACATTACATAATACTTCATTCATTCATTAACATGACATGTAAAGTCAAAAGAAACATAAGCATACATCATAATAAGGAACATATCATACACATTCATCATCATCATACAGGGCAACATCATACATTCATAATATGCATAAACATGCAACATCATCATCATCATGCCCTACATGCTCTCTAAGGCCATAACCGTCCTCTTACATGCTCTTAAGGGTTACTTTACATCAAAACTTACATCTGCACCTTCCCCCGAAGGCCAGAAGTCAAACTACACATTCCTTCGAGTGCAACAGCCCTATTCGGGCCTATGGACACCCTTCAGTCGCATGGCCTCCATGCGACTGAACATCATGCGACTGGACACATGCGGATGAACATCTATGCGAATGAACATTCAATCGTGCGTATGGACCTTGTGCGGATGGGACTACTGCGAATGGGCACCTATGCGACTGACCTCATGCGAATGGACTCATGCGACTAAGCACCTATGCGACTGAACCCTCAGTCGTATGACTTCCCATGCGACTGGACTCCCACTCGTGCGACTGAAGCCTTAGTCGTGCGATTGAACCCTCAATCGTGCGAATGAATCCCAATCGTGCGAATGAATCCCAATCGTGCGAATGACCCTCAATCGCCTCTCAATCGGCCGTATGGCCTCCATTCGGTCGCCTAGCCCTAGCTGATGCAGAGTGGAGTTCATCCCGAACCCAATCTGCCATTTTCGGCCTCCAAGCTCATCCAAACCCATTCTAAGCCTAAATTAACCCTCCTGGACCTTAGGAATGCATACCATAACACCATACAAGCACACACAAGCCCGGAAACATACACGAAACGCATCACACACATCACACCCAAATGGGTCAAACACATACTCACACTAAAAACGGGTTTTAACATTTTCCAGCCCCAAAATCGGTTGAAAACAAGTAAAAGTGGGGTCCTAGAACTCACACAATCGAGCACAACGTCAAGGGCTTCGATTTGGTTTGCGACACGACGAGTTTGGGCACCCGAAACACCCTTTTTTCTCTTTTTCTCCTCTTTTCTCTCTTCTCCTCCCTTGAGAGCTGAAATTTGTGTATGGGGGAGAGGGTAAGGGCTGCCCTCTCCCTTATATACTCCGCTCATCCGACTTTCTTTCGTTGGCGAGTTTGGTCCCTCGACTTTGAACTTTATTTCCTTTTTCTTTCTTCGCCGGCTTCAAAATAATAAATATCCGGGTGTTACAAGTCCACCTCCCCTTAAATAGGTTTCGTCCCCGAAACCTGTTATTCCTCGAACAAACGTGGATAATGCTGTCTCATTTCTTCCTCAGTCTCCCACGTTGACTCGGATCCCTTCCTGTGCTTCCACTGTACACACACAAGAGGAACCACTTTATTCCTTAGCCTCTTCTCCTTTCGGTCGATGATTGCCACTGGCTGCTCCACATAATTGAGCCGTTCGTCTACTTCGATATCCTCCAGTGGAACAATCATATCTTCATCAGCTAAGCACTTCCTTAGATGAGATACATGGAATGTCGGGTGAATTCCACTTAACTCATCCGGTAACTCTAGTCTATAGGCCACCTCTCCTACTCGAGCAATTATTCGGAAAGGGCCTATATACCTGGGGCTCAACTTGCCCCGCTTTCGGAAGCGAATGATACCCTTCCAAGGTGAGACCTTCAACATAACCCGGTCACCCACGTGGAACTCAATTGGCCTGCGTCGTTTATCAGCATACGACTTCTGTCTGTCTTTGGCTTACTTCATGAAGGCTTTAATCTTCTCAAGCTTCTCAGTCGTAGCCTCGATTACCTCGACGCTTCCCAATTCCTTTTGACCAATATCACCCGAACAAACGGGTGTTCTGCATCTCCTACCGTATAGCATCTCATATGGAGGCATGCCAATGCTGGCGTGATAGCTGTTGTTGTATGAGAATTCGGCTAACGGTAGGTGGTCATCCCAACTTCCAACAAAATCAATCACACATGCCCGAAGCATGTCTTCCAGTGTCTGAGTGGTCCTTTCTGATTGACCATCAGTCTGGGGATGATAAGCCGTGCTGATATGTAACCTCGTCCCCATAGCATCGTGGAACTTCTTCCAAAATTTAGATGTAAACCGGGTGTCGCGATCCGACACAATAGACACCGGCACACCATGACGAGTTACAATTTCCTTGATGAACAGACCAGCCAACCTCTCAGATGAATATGTCTCGTGGATCGGTAGAAAGTGAGCACTCTTCGTCAAACGATCAACTATCACCTATATGGCATCGTACCCTTTCGGGGTACGCGGCAGCTTTGTAATGAAATCCATGGTGATGTGCTCCCACTTCCATTCCGGTATATCCAAAGGTTGTATCTTCCCATACGGCTTTTGATGCTCGGCCTTCACCTGTAAGCAAGTAAGGCACTTACTCACATACTCCACCACATCACGCTTCATACCCGACCACCAATAATCTTTCTTCATATCATAGTACATCTTCGTGGCACCAGGATGAATGGAGTACCGAGTATTATGAGCTTCATCCATGATCTTCACCCGTAGATCCCCAAAACGAGGAATCCACACACGACCGAATCGGGTTCTAACACCGAGTGTGTTTTCACCCAATTCCCCAACAAGACCTCTCATCCTTTCAGAGTTAAGATAATCTTCCTTCAATGCCTCATCTTGAAACTCTTTGACTTGCTTCATTACATCAGAGTTCATGATCAGTTGATATGCCTTCACCCGAATCGGCTCGGGCCTCTCCTTCCGGCTAAGGGCATCAGCCACCACATTGGCCTTGCCCGGATGGTAGTGGATTTGACAATCATAATCCTTTATCAGTTCCAACCACCGTCTCTGCCTCATGTTCAGATCCTTCTGCTCAAATAAGTACTTCAGACTCTTATGGTCAGTGAATATGGTGTACTTCGTCCCGTAGAGGTAGTGCCTCCAAATCTTTAATGCAAAGACCACGGCTGCCAGCTCCAAGTCATGAGTAGGATAACTGACCTCATGAACCTTCAACTGTCGGGATGCATAGGCTATAACCTTTCCTCTTTGCATTAACACACACCCCAACCCCGAGTAAGAAGCATCGGAATAAACCACCAGATCTTCACTTCCATCGGGTAATGACAGAACAGGAGCTTGAGTCAATCTCGCCTTCAGTTCTTCAAACGCCTTCTCTTGAGCTTGACCCCATACGAACTTCACATCTTTTCGGGTCAACTTAGTCAGTGGAGAAGCAATCTTAGAGAAGTCTTGGATAAATCTTCTATAGTAGCCCGCCAAACCCAAGAAGCTACGAATCTCGGATGGCGTCTTTGGTGACTTTAATTGCATAACCGCCTCCACTTTTGCCGGGTCCACCATTATCCCGTCGGGATTCACTACGTGACCCAAGAACTGAACCTCACGCAACCAAAATGCGCACTTAGAGAATTTTGCATACAACTTCTCCCTCCTCAACGTCTCTAGAACCTCCCGAATGTGACCGGCATGCTCTACTTCGCTCCTCGAGTAAACCAGGATATCATCAATAAACACGATCACTGATTTATCCAACATCGGCCGACACACACGGTTCATCAAATCCATAAAAGCAGCTGGCGCATTGGTCAAGCCAAAGGACATGACGAGGAACTCGTAGTGACCATAGCGCGTACGAAAAGCTAATTTAGGAATATCTTGCTCCTTCACCTTCAACTGATTATAAACCAATCGAAGATCTATTCTCGAAAACCAACTGGCACCCTGAAGCTGATCGAACAAATCATCTATCCTCGGTAAGGGTATCGGTTCTTCACTGTCAACTTGTTCAGCTCACGGTAATCGATGCACATCCTCATACTACCGTCTTTCTTCTTTACAAATAGGACCGGAGCACCCCAAGGAGAGATACTCGGTCTAATGAACCCCTTATCAAGCAACTCTTGCAACTGCTCCATCAACTCTTTCATCTCGGTCGGAGCTAACCGATACGGTGCCTTTGCAACAGGTTGGGCACCCGGTATCAGATCAATCTGAAACTCGATCTCTCTGTCAGGTGGCACTCCTGATAAGTCTTCCGGGAACACGTCTGGAAAGTCACACACACCCAGTACATCGGCTAGTTGTGGTGTTGGCGTATCCACATCCTTTACATAGGCCAAGTAGGCACTACATCCACACCTCATACACTTTCCCGCCACCGCCATCGAGATCACCTTCGGAATCATAGTAACCCGATCACCATAAACCGTTACTGAACTACCGTCAGGCGCCGACAACCGAATCATCTTCTTGCGAGACACAATGTTCGCCTCGAAGTCTGCTAACCAATCCATCCCAAGAACCAAATCAAAACCACCTAAGGTCATCACGAACAGTCTAACAGGAAACTTATGACCCTCGAGTTCCACATCACAGTTCTCTATCATCTCAGAAATCCTGGTAGACTTACCTATGGCAGTTTCTACATCAAAGGGCGCATCAACACGTATACTACTAACAGGCAGCTTAGCATAGAAAGCAGCAGAAATAAAACTTTTACTGGCACCCGAATCAAATAACACAGAAGCTAAAGTTTGGTTCACCAGAAACGTACCGGACACGACATCAGGGTCCGTTCTAGCTTCCTCCTGTGTCATGGTGAATGCCCTGGCGCTCGCCCTCGGTCCCTCACCTCCTGTTTTCTTCGCCCCAGAGCTCTCAGCCCTCGGCCTCTTGCAATCTTTGAACACGTGACCCTCTTCACCACAGTTAACGCACCGGACCGTACGACAGTCCTTTGCCATGTGCCCCGCCTTTCCACACTTGAAGCACAAGTTTGACCCCAACCTGCACTCCCCACTATGCTCCCGTCCACACTTACCACACCTCCTCGACCCCGCACTTGACATGACTACACGGCGGTCGTCCACCCGTGCCTTCTTATTAACCGTCGAGGCATTACCCCGACCAAACCTCTTCCCCTGCCAGTTCCGATCACCACCGTTCTTCCTGCCACCATCAGTCACCACCACCGTTCTTTCATCATACAGTCTCCCCGCAAAATCCACCGCCGACCTGAACGTGCTCGGCCGGGCAGCGATCATGTGCCTGCGAATATCCGCCGGCAAACCCTGTATATACCTCTTGATCTTTCTGGACAGAGGCGTCACCTGATCCGGCACCAGACGTGCCATCTCGTTGAATTTCGTGGTGTACTGCTGGTGTGTCATAGTTCCCGCCTCCAGTTGCAAGAACTCCCTCTCAACCTTGTCCATCTCCCTGTGAGGACAAAACTCCTCAATCACCATCTTCTTCAGTTCGGGCCACCTCATTCTCCCGATTGCCCGATTACCCTCCGCTTGGACAATGTTGTCCCACCAGCATAGTGCCGAGTCCACAAATGAATGGGTAGCAAACTTTACTTTTTGATCTTCCCGACACTCGCTGATGTCGAGAACAACCTCCATTTCTCTCACCCATCGGTGAGCAGCAGCAGCATTGCCATTACCGTCAAAAGTTGGGGGCTTGCATCTCATAAACGCCCCATAGTTACAGCCCCGTACCACCCCTTGCACGGGCTCATCTTCTTCCTCCTCCTCATTATCGGAGAAAATCGTTTCAGGCTCCGGTTGCTCCCCCGAGGCCCTATTTCTCTCCTTCCTTTCTCCCTCTTTCACAGCCTTGATGACTTCGGTCACCACAGACGGTAAGATTGTCTGCATGACCTGATGTACCTCCTCAACAACAGCCTCCTTTAGAGGCCCTCAAGTTCGCACTCTTATCCCGGCCTCCGGATGAGGGGTCTCAGGTTCTGCAGGAACCTCTTTCTCAGCTCTAGGTCTTCCTCTTTTAGGTCGCGGTTCCGCATCAGGGCCACCACGGCCTCCACCCCTAGAAGCTCTAGAAGATCTACCACCCGCCATTCTCTATCACACTGAAAGATTCAAATACCAACACGGTCATTCAAGGAAACAACTCAGTTTATGTCAAGTATAGTAAGTCCCTGATTACAGTGGCCAGTTGTGATTAGCCACTTACTTTACTCTTCATACCCCAAGTATTACCTGTCCTGACTACATCAGTATTTAAATCTACATACAACACATAACCACATACCATGCGCACATAAAACCGGTTAACCTTAAGAAAATACCTGATCGCACGCAGCTACTCAGTTTGGCATCCCATTCCTCTTTCGTCCCATTTTCAGTTTAAGTTAAGGTTTATTTTGAAAGTTAAACCCATTTCACTTAAACTTTGGCTCTGATACCAACTTGTAAGGCCCCGTTCCCGGGACGCCTACAGTTGGTCATTCATCGCACATAAAACATATAATTACATTTGCCTTAAGAAAACATTGCAGCGGAAACATTCAAAAATGGCATCTCGTTTAATTATAAACACTTTTGCCAAATAATACATCATTATCTGGTTACAAAATACATGTTTGCATTACATCACAAAAGCTTTATAAATGGATGCCATCCCAAAAGAGCTGAGTAGCCTTGCCGTGCCATCCTCAGCAATCATTTACCTGCCAACTGGAAAACGTATAAAAAGTCAGCGTTGCTGAGTGAGTTCTAGTTTTATAAAATAAACATACTTTACTTTCATCAAAAACTAGTCCTTTTATCATGCGATCATTCAACATACGTATACTCAGATAATGTCATTATTATCTTTCATCTCATTCATTATCTTTCGTTCCTTTCATTCATTCATTCTTCCGAGTCTTTTGCGACAACATAGTCGCTCACCTCAATAGCAATCTCAATGATTGCACGCTATCCGAGTCTTTTGCACCCCTAGGGTTGCTCACCTCATTACCCATCTTAATGATAGCGAGCTATCCGAGTCTTTTGCAACCACAAGGTTGCTCACCCCAAGGCAACATCACGATAGCACGTTACTCGAGTCTTTTGTAACGACAAGGTTGCTCACCCCATAGGCAATCTCAATGATTGCACTTCATCCGAGTCTTTTACAACACAAAGTCGCTCACCCCATAAATATATGCTTGCAAGCCTTTCTTTCGTTCATTTATCATTCATTAATGCATGCATTCTTACTTCATGTTCCTCTTTCATTATCTTTCACTTTACATTACATAATACTTCATTCATTCATTAACATGACATGTAAAGTCACAAGAAAGATAAGCATACATCATAATAAGGAACATATCATACACATTCATCATCATCATACAGGGCAACATCATATATTCATAATATGCATAAACATGCAACATCATCATCATCATGCCCTACATGCTCTCTAAGGCCATAACCGTCCTCTTACATGCTCTTACGGGTTACTTTACGTCAAAACTTACATCTGCACCTTCCCCCGAAGGCCAGAAGTCAAACTACACATTCCTTCGAGTGCAACAGCCCTATTCGGGCGTATGGACACCCTTCAGTCGCATGGCCTCCATGCGACTGAACATCATGCGACTGGACACATGCAGATGAACATCTATGCGAATGAACATTCAATCGTGCGTATGGACCTTGTGCGGATGGGACTACTGCGAATGGGCACCTATGCGACTGACCTCATGCGAATGGACTCATGCGACTAAGCACCTATGCGACTGAACCCTTAGTCGTATGACTTCCCATGCGACTGGACTCCCAGTCGTGCGACTGAAGCCTTAGTCGTGCGATTGAACCCTCAATCGTGCGAATGAATCCCAATCGTGCGAATGACCCTCAATCGCCTCTCAATCGGCCGTATGGCCTCCATTCGGTCGCCTAGCCCTAGCTGATGCAGAGTGGAGTTCATCCCGAACCCAATCTGCCATTTTCGGCCTCCAAGCTCATCCAAACCCATTTTAAGCCTAAATTAACCCTCCTGGACCTTAGGAATGCATACCATAACACCATACAAGCACACACAAGCCCGGAAACATACACGAAACGCATCGCACACATCACACCCAAATGGGTCAAACACATACTCACACTAAAAACGGGTTTTAACATTTTCCAGCCCCAAAATCGGTTGAAAACAAGTAAAAGTGGGGTCCTAGAACTCACACAATCGAGCACAACGTCAAGGGCTTCGATTTGGCTTGCCACACGACGAGTTTGGGCACCCGAATCACCCGAAACACCCCTTTTTCTCTTTTTCTCCTCTTTTCTATCTTCTCTTCCCTTGAGAGTTGAAATTTGTGTATGGGGGAGAGGGTAAGGGCTGCCCTCTCCCTTATATACTCCGCTCATCCGACTTTCTTTCGTTGGCGAGTTTGGTCCCTCGACTTTGGACTTTATTTCCTTTTTCTTTCTTCGCCGGCTTCAAAATAATAAATATCCGGGTGTTACAGAGAGAGAGATTATGGTTGTGGGAGAGGATGATGGGTACATGCTGTCGACGAAGCTGACCTCCGCTTTGTCAGCATCTGGCCCTATAACATCGGCGGCATCACAAGTCGCGCTAATATGTTTTTTTGCCCGCAGTCGTGGTAAACCTTGGCCTATTTTTGGTGTTAGTGTTAGAGATTGTGATAGTGGTCATGGCGGTGGCCTATATTTCTCAAATTACAGGGTGGAGATGGTGTCGGTGTCACTTGTCGCTAGGTTAAGGTGGAGTAGACAGTGGCAGTGGCGATGGTTGTGGTACCACCACCTTTGTTGTCTCCTTGTCTCACAATCTGTCCACTGCCCTTTTAGGATTTTCAGATGTCGCCGCTATGGCGAGCATGCGTTGATGGTGGCACATATCGCCATCGGGGGCTTTCTTCAGTTGGGTGCTTTGGAATTCTCTGGCGTGTTGACACCTAATACTCCTTGCATTTATCGATAACGATGACCTAATGTTCATTTGAGACTTTACACTAATGTAGTGAGGGTTTGAAATCTGGTTTGAAGCCCTAACCGAGGTTTTTGACCTACGATCCCCATCTTTTCTTTTTTGGTTCATCTTTGGTGTATGATGTTAGCGTTTTCCTCACCTAAGACCTTATTTTCATCTATTTCTGATTTATATTTGATCTATGATGTTAGGGCCTTCCTTACTTCAAACTTTTTATTGATTCAGTCGATAAAGGTAACGATTACCTATTGGATGATGATGATGATGGTAATGGGGGTTACTTTAGTTGATAATGGTAAGGGTTGGGTCGGTGACGATGAAGCCTGATTCATCTGAGGCCTCTTTAGACCAGTGAAACGCTCTTTTTGGTTTTTTAGTACTTGCCATGAATTCCCTTTGGCGTCACTTGTGACTCTCGGTATCTATCCATATTGTAACCCGATCCATTTTTTTTATTTATTGTTTTATGAATTAAAACATTCGGAATTCTATGCTATATTATTTGTTTTATTATACATACTATTATTCATGATAACTTATAGTCTTATACATGCTATACATAAGATTCTATGATAATTACTTTTGTTAGTATGAGTAATCTTTGTTTTATAACTTTACTTGTGCTATAACTTGATGATGATGAATGTAAACCTAAATTATTAATATCTTAAAGTTCTTATATATTTATAAAATATCTAAAGTTCATATTATTATTAAAGCTCTTAACTTCTTATAAAAGTACATATGTGCTATTGTATAATAAACTTAAACTTTTATAGACTCCCATCCTTAATTTAATAGAAAGTATTAATCATAATATTTTTATAAAAGTTTATAACTATTATACTTTTATAAATTGAAATACTAATTATTTTAAAGTTTTTAGAATCCTCCAAACAAAAATCTCTAATTTTACAATTTTAATACAAACTCTTTATAAAAATTACTTTTATAAACATTCTATTATTTTTATAAAATTTAAAAGACTAAAAGTCCCTTTCCTTTGACTCATTTATAACCCACTCATAAACCCCCCCCCCCCCCCTCTTAAATCTTAATTGTGCTCATAAAAATTCCCCAATCATAACCTCCATTTCCCCACCTATAAACACTAGCCTTTATCTCACCATTTTCTTGCGCTAACTCTCCTTCTCAACTTACAAAACAGTTATTTCTCACCCTCTATACAATCTTAAAAACTTTCCACCCACCCTCCATTCAAGCCTTTGGAAGTTTCAAATCCGTTCGTTGTTATTAAGGTAACAACCATATCTTAATTTTAGTGTTCTTATTATTCTTTTAATTTTTAAATAATTTTAAGCAACCTTATAATCAAACTTCTCATGATTTTCTTCAATTATGAACCTCCTATTATCATACATTTTCTCAACAAAATTTATTAGACGCGTTTATTATTTTTTAAACCCTAAAAGGTTCACGTAAGTGCTACCGTTGATTTGGACAGAATCTGTTACAACTTCAAACGACCATAACTTGGTCATACTAAGTCAAAATTTACAAACTTATACTCCATGAATAAGTTCATCGAGTTATCTTTCTAACCATACTTTACACGACTTCTAATTCTATCGGCCGACTCTGTAACAGTCTCTAAAAAGTAAGTGCGCATATTTGCACCTTCTGCTTTGTATTGTTATTTTGATAAGCTTTTGATCCGAATTTCAAAACTTTTCTAAATTAAAGTTGTTCATAACGTCCTAAAATAGTAGACTGGAGAATTTCTGAATTTTTACTTAAAGTTTGATATTTTTAATTATCATATAAAACTGTAACAATGAATCTGTCCAAATCTGTTTTTATTTTGCAACAACCTTTCTTTTCCTTTGCTTTTGATCCTTTTATTTTTATGGTCAATACTCATAACCATAACCTTAAACATAAGTTCTAATACATATAATCATGCTAATTTAGGGCTTCATCATCTCTAATAAAAGTCAAACTCATACTCAAGAATTCAATGTGAGTATTCATCGTCCCTTTTTTCCTTTTATGTTTTTGGGATGTGACATGTATATGTATTCAATTTTAAATCTTTCTTGCAAATCATACAATTCAATTAAGTCTTGTGTGTATTTTATGCATTTGTGATAAACTTGTTGGATTAATCTTTCATGTGGTGATCAAACTTTCTTACTTACTTGCTAGCATAGAATCATTAACTTTCTAAAGCCTAAGGTGATGATGATAGCGCTATTGGTTTGACACCCACCCAAACGGGCTGTTGTAGACGGCATTTGGGTATCAAAACCGATATTCTTATTCTAACCCGTTGGTTAGGGACACTTGTCAACAAATGTTTGATCAATGCATTTGGTTTAGTCATACTTGCTTGAATTCATACTTTGACTCTTGAATCGTACTTTAAATCTAGTATATGTAACAAAACCTGTGTTTACTCACCAACTTTCTAGTTGACCTTTATTTTATACATATCGCTGGAAATGCCGCTTGAGATGCCTACAAGTTTATGACACTTAGGATGCTTGTGGACTTAGTTAATTAAATCAAACTTTATTTTATGTTACCTTTGTTTGTATAATATATGGTTTATTTGCATGACTTATGTAATTGGATTGATTAAATAATATATCACTTTTATAGTGTCACGTGTTATGGACAATCTACACGCCCCGATATATTACGCCGCCGGTTGTGGTGTGACATTACTCATATTGTTTGGTTGCTTCATGTTATTGGAAACCCTGATAATGGTTCGACGATCCATTGTTTTGCAGTTAGTAGGCTGTTTTTAAATGTACTTGAAACCACTTTTCTTGGCAATGACGATAAGAAAACAGATGTGTTCATTGCTTTGACACGGTAAACTAATGTTTGCAGCTATATATAACAATTGTTTCTAAGCCAATAGAGATGGATATTAACGTGTAAGGGTAATGATGATATGAAAACACATGTCATGCTTGTCATTTTGGCGTGGAAGTTGACCTTTTGCAGCCACGACACATCATTACTAAGCCTTTTGATCCGAATTTATACAGTTTTATAATGTTGTGACCATTTTACACATGTCACGAAGCATGGACAGATGCCACCCAACAATAGTAGCAGGAGCAAGAGTAGCAACATGAGCAAAAAAAGGAGTTGTAGCAGCAACAACACCAACACTAGCACCGCCTAGGGGTGTGTTTTTTACCCGAAACCGAATATTAAACCCGAACAAAATCAACTTGAACCCCACTAAGGACTAACCCGAGCAACCCAACCCAATTCTTACCTCAAACTGAACCCAATTTTTATAAATGGTTCGGTAGTTGGGTTAACTTTGTGAGATTCGAGTCAACTCGATTAACCTAAATAATAGTTTAAAAAAAGATAATATATATGTGTGTATATTGCTGCCGTTTACAATATTTGAAAGCATGATTTTATAAACTTTATATTTCATTGTTGTGGTTCAATTTTATTATGTGAACTTTAAGGATAATCAAAATTGAAAATACGTCCTTTACAATTTGAATATGCATAATAAAGTGAACATAAATATGCAAAAAAAATTGGATCAAGATAATAAACCGAATTCTAAATCGACAATACATGCTAATTTTCATACATGCATTTTGATCACATACATATTGATTACACAAACATTTCAGATAACAAATAATTTAAAGCTTAATGGTTTAGTCTAAACCCAAAAACCAATTAACCCGGCCTAATAAACTTGAATACCGAAAACTGATTAAATATTACTTATTTGATTTGGTATTCGGGTTGATTTCCTACACCTAAAAACCCCAGGAACATAGAATTCCATTAAAAAACCCGAATAACACCCTTAGCACCAGCAACAATGGACTCTAGTAACCAGGGCTCTCTCACTACACTCACACATTGATCTCCACCACAAGTCCGCAACCCTCCACAAATGTGTGAGGCAGTGCTACCGCGACTTACCGGGCACAAGCATAGGACATGTTGCTTAGTGTCGAAGGCACTACCCCTTATAATAATATTAGGTTTGTTCAAATAGCTCGACGCTCGAAACTCGCTCGAACTCGTTCGAAAAAAGCTCGGAATTTTGTTCATTCTATTTTTCACTTGGTTGTAAATGAACCAAGCGGCTCGGTACGGTTTCAAAATGAACCGATCACGAGCAAAGGTATGCTCGCTCGGTTTTGCTCGAATTATTTTTTAGTTTAGTTTTTATATATTATATATATGTTAATTTATTTAGTTATTTATCAATTAAAAATATTTTATTTTTTTGTCAAAAAGTCAAACAACCCTAAAAACCCAAATTCTCTAATCCTTTATTCACAATTCACAATTCACAATTGCACAAGTTATAGCATCCATCTGCCCCTCTCGACATTCCAGCCTCCAGCAGTCCAGCCCTTCACGACTCCACCCTCCAGCCCTCCCCCAGCGGCGCCGCCCCTGCAAACAGCCCAAGCCCCTCGACACCCCTGCGGTGAGCGGGCCTTGCTTAGTTGCGAGCAGCCCATCGACTGCCTCTCGAATCTCGACATTCAATCCTTCACCATTTCACCTTCACCGCAACCCCAACACCGCTGCACCGCGACCCTGACCTGCTTGTTCCTAATCGACTTCTCCTGCTTCCAACCTGTATTTCTTGACCTTGTTCCTAATCGTGGTATCTTAAGGTTAGATTTTCTTCTTTTAGTCAAAGAAGAGTTTAGATTTGCTTCTTTTAGGCATATAAGATGTATTTACAGAACATTTGCAAAAGATAGTGAACATTTCTTTGATGATTTGGTTCTTAAAGAACATTTGTAGAAGATTGATTTAAGTTTAGCTTGATTCTAGTTTGTTGATTGGTTATTTAGTTATATTTGGGTTGAACGTGAATGTTGAAACTTGATTGAATTATTACTTTTGTTTTAAATTGTAACACGAAACCACGCAAAACCGAGTGCTCGGTTAAAACCGAACCGAGTTCGAGCATGAAGTTTGCGCTCGAATATGTAAATTCAAACCGAACCGAGCCGCTCGGTTTGAAACCGAACCTAGTTCGAGCAGAGGTGTGTTCGGTTCAGTTCGTGAACAACCCTAAATAATTTGAAATAAAAGCTATTAAAGTCGATGGATTTGATAGAATTAGTATATGTGAAAGAAATTACAATCTTTGACATGTTTGACAAAATCATTTAGTTTAGTTTATAAATGTTTTTAAAACTTTAGACTCATGTCATCGAATGATAAAATATAATATGTGAAAGGAATTAAAAACCAAAAAAATCTGTGTACTGCTGATGTTATGCAAATCTTATCTGAAATAATAATATAATCAAGAATCTATACTTTAATATCTAATATGAGTGCAAATTGCAGAGCAACTAGTGATATATCTTGTGTCATCAAAAGGTCTAAACCTCCTAATTTCACATATTAAGAAAATTAGATCAAGAATCATATTTTTAGATATCTCTTAATCACTATCTATATATAGTTAGGTATATATTAAGTATATTTAAATATGCAATTCAACAAAATAAATCTCATACGACGCTTGCAATATGTTGCATTTGACATTGAAAATGTTGCATTAGCCTAAATCAACCTTTTTATTAAATGGTGTATTAGGTGAAATTACATTAGATTTATAACAACTTTTTTGTTAGATAAGACAACCTTTTTGTTATCAAATGTAATCTTTTTTGTTAGCAAATGCAACCTTCTTTGAAAGATTATTTCTTAAAGTTTTGCATTAAACTCATTTTTAGTTGTATTGTTCTTGAAAATATATATTTACATATTTAAAAGGTTAAAAAGGTCATTAACAAATGGATTTAGATACAAATTCTTAAACTATTGATATACGGGGAACAACTATGTTGCAATATATAAAATACATATATGAACCTTTCAACTAAAACTACATTAACCGATATATACTAAACCACATGATTTACAATCTAAAAGGGTCATGATTACCAAAAAGAGAAGTAAGGCAAAAAGGTCTAGCCAACATTTAAACCAAAAGAAGCCATAATAGGAGGCTCGACCTTTGTCTCCTTATGTAAGATATTTTATTGAATCATTGGATTTCAATATAACAAATTCTATTCATGTGATTCTACCCTACAAATTCGGTATTTTTAGATAAGCGATATTTGAAATCAATCAATAAATATTAGGTAATAAAAATCAGGTAATTATAAGGCAACCGCTATCCGGACTACTATTGGTCTAGACCTGTAGGAAATTACGTACTTAAACTCTACACATCAACATCCAAGCCAACATAGTATGGAAAATAGTATATGAGCTAGTTTAAAAGATCTAGAATTTAAGGTATAACAAAATAAACATTAAATGGACTGACATAATATTAAACTACAGTGTTTGTAAGAAAGTACCACGAATGTTATTATCTGAGAATCATGTCATGAACCTACAATGCCTGAACATGCTACTCGTCACTATAGTTAACTCGCATCTTTATTGAAGGTTAGCAAGGTTTGCAGTTGACATCATCTTTATCGAATGTTTCTGTTGCAATCAAGGAAGCATGTTGATATTCTCAACAACCATTGTTTGAATCATGGGAAAGATGAAAGGAAATAAGAAGGCTTGTAATGTGTGAACGAGCGCATGAAAGATTAAGACCTACTTATGATGATAAATTTACACTTATGTTAGATCTATGATTTGTTAAACATGGCTTTAAATGCTCTTCATATAATTTTGGTTTTATTTACTATGGTTATATTGCTTTAAATGCTTTACTTGTTCTGGTTGTCTGTTTTAAAAATCATTGATGAAGATGCTAGTAGATGTTTGCATATGTGTAAGTGTACATTTGTGTTATTTTAGATTTCATACATGTACTGATTGTTTACACATTTGCAAACATCTACTTTTGTATCTAAGACTAAACATGTGTAAAAACTATTTTTATGTTACCGACATTTGTGCATACCATGAGATTTATGTTACCTACATGTTGAAATTATTGATGATACGTATGCGTAGGTATGCAAAAGTTATTAAATAAACAACTAAATAATATACATACATATGTGTAGGTATCTAAAACTCTGAAACACACTAGTAGTAGCATACCTTATTGATAATTCAAATAGGTAATTACATAAAAACTCAAACACATTGTTAAACAATATACCTACATATGTATAGGTAGATAATAATTCTTAGAGAACACTATAAACAGAAGTATACTTATGTGCATTTTAGTTTTTAAGATTAATTTAACACTAACCTATATGAACTAATAATTAGGAATAAGAAAATGGTTTGGTGGAACAAATGCACCAGAAAGCTCAAATTAGGGAGGAATTCAGTTAATCTAAGCAAGGGTTACAATTGGTAATTGTGAAAAGCGTAGGGGTGATAAGTGTAACATGAATTAATAATTAGGAAACAGACTTGTTTTACCCCACACATGAACATGAAATTTGTTCAGTAGCTTTAACTAAAAACGTGTTTCTTTATTTTTAGTGGTGACACATTTTTTTGGGAATTTGCACATGACACATTTTATTTATGTTTGATGGTGACACGTTTGTATTTATTATTGTTTGTTTTTAAACAAACAAAATATTATGATTATATATGGATGTTATCAATTAAATATATAAGACAGAAAATCATAAATTTAGTCGGTTATTGTTACTCTTATATTGTTATAATAATAAAAAATATGATTTATTAAATAATTTATTGGAAAATTTTTATAAAATTTGGAGCATGTATTGTCATTATCTTATTTCTTTGTATTTTATAAAAAAATCCCTAGCACAATAAAAATATATGTGAGGTTTTATATTAATGAAATTTTTGACAATCCGTGGAAACAAGTTTGCCAACCTTTATGATTTTGATGGATATATATCTGTGAATGAGATGTTCGTGAGGCGTACGTGGATGAGATGGCAACCCTTTTGGAAGGACATGGGGTGAATGACAATAGGCCAACGCCCACGCGAGAGAAGCATGCATGCCCGCAAGGGCGGGGTTGAACACAAGTTCTGGAGCTTTGGTTTTTATTTTTTCTTATAATGTATGTGGAATGAATTTTTATTAGGTTAATGACTTTATCATATGTGTTAATGATATATATTTTTATACGATTCTTTTAATGATATTTCTATTTCTTTTAAGCATGATTCTTGTGGTATATTATAGGAACAAAGTATTTGTTTGTTTTAGTAGGTTAATTAACATTTTATAAATATTTTAATTTATTATAAACCAATTTGAATATAAAAAAAAAAATGGTAATAATGTGAAAAAGTAAGCTACGTTTGTAGGGTTATAAAGAAAGATGAAATAGATATGTTTTTTTAAGGAGTGAGTGAAAATCTAAAGTTGTAGCTGAATTATTTCATGCATTTTGAGGTTTTAGGTTGAAGATGATCTAAAACTAATTTGCAACTTTAGCTAGAACTATACTAGCTCTTATCTTTTATGTCAACCCCGTTACGAACATATCTCATTGTTTCTTCCCTCCTTCTATACAAAGATATGAAAATTTACAAATTGGTTAGATTTATAATTTTTTAAATATTATTAAAAACAACCTATTGTTAAAAGATAATATTTTAAGATTTATAACAACCACTATCAGGTCCAAAATAATAAAGTATACTTTAACCGAAAGTTAAAGTGTTAATTGCAAAAGACTACAACAAAGTGTTGGAGTAATTTTTTATTTGGTGATCTGGGTCTATAAACTTGGAACTTTGGAGACCAAATTATAAATGTTGGTTGTAATTTTATATTTCTCGTAAAAAGAAATCTTTTTAATGAAAAAAGCCAACCCATATTGATTAGTATATTAGTTTTTTCTGTGAAGGAATCAAGTTCTGTTTTTACAAGTAATTTTATTTCTCTGTTACTGTTTATTATTATTTTTTTAAGGTAGTAGGGTGTGGAGTATTATTATATAAAATTTAGTCAGCAGTTGTATAAAATAAGAACAAAAAGAAAAGTAAAAGATACATGGGGCCTGATGAATATCTAGAATACATTTTGTATGCTTGTGAAAGATTAGGTGTATTTTTCAGATTATACTGTTATTTTATTTCTTTCTCATCCTGGAGTTGTATTGTTTTCTATTACCAATTCTGGATATTAATGAAGACTTCTCGATGATAGTATTAAATAGAGAGATACAACATCAAAATTATGATATATCAATATGTAGAACTGCTATACAACCATATAATCAACTAATTTCCGTCTTTCATAGTTTATATATAACACGACATGCAAGTGTTCAAATAGTTATCATAACAATTACTCAAAACTAATCTTATATATCTATTAAGGGAAATAACATAAAAAATCAACATACTTTTAGTTTTTTTCTTACAAAAGTTTCTGTAAAAAATTTTACACGTAGAAGACCAACATACTTTTTGTTCATAAAAGTCACTCAACAGTTTTTGTATGTAAAAAATAACATACTTTCTATTTTTTCACATAAAACCTCTCAATAATTATTTACACATGTAAGTCACTTCATTTGTTATAACTTAAACAAGTCAAGCTTGAGCTCTCATTACTTAAACAATCCGAACTCGGGATCCTATAACTTAAACGAGCAACATAGGGGTGGAAAATGCACACAAACAAAACAATCGGTGCAAAAGTTAGTTTAGTTTCTTTTTAAAATTTGCTCGAATATAAAAAATAAAGTGACTTAAATGTGTAAATAATTATTGAGAGTTTTTTTTTTTTTTTTGAAAAGATAGAAACTATTTTGTTTTTTTATGCGCAAAAACTGTTAAGTGACTTGTATGAAACAAAACAGAAAATATATTAGTATTTTATGTGCAAAAGATTGTAAAGAGACTTTTATGAAAAAAAAATAAATAAAAGAATGTTACCCATCTATTTATAAGGAGCTAAGGTGAGATTCATGGTGACATAGTTAATTTAAAGCCATACTCATTTAGTTGCCAAAAACAATACATCATGTTGCTACAATCATTTAAGTAATGTTGATTGGTCTTCTCATTCATATCAAAGCACCTTCAAAAGTAGACCATACTATATCATGACAAATCAAACTCGTTGGTCCTTTTCGGGTAAATCGTAACTTATGTTAGGTATCTAGGCATATGAATTTTAAGAGGTTATATGGTAAGACACTAGTAAAAACTAAAATCAAACCTAAAACAGATAACAAAGAATTAAATGCATATCAATACGATGCCTTAAAAGGTTTCTTTTCTTCTTTTTGACGTTTTAGTATAATCTTTCCACAAAATTTTTAAAACTGTATAAAAATATAATCCAATTAGAATGTAGTAAAAGCAAGAAATGGGAGCAAATTGCAAGAATGATTATCTGTTTTTACACACAGAGAAAACAGAGCAAATCAGCCCTAATGTTATATACAACCCACATTAAAATGTAACCACATAATAAGAACAAATAGTTTCAAGAATGCTAATACTAAAAATAGTACATGAAACAACAAGCAAAACCTGTACTATGTTCATGTTACACCAAAATCCTGCTTCTTGGGTACCTTTGGAAAACTACCCGTGAATCGCCGATGAACTTTCCTAAGATCCCAAAATTCTATTCGTCAATGCTAATCGAAGCTGATCTTGAGTGTAAAACCGACTACCCATTTTAACCGTTGCTTGTTGCATCATCAATTCGTTCACGACTGATACACTGGCATGGTGGAGCTCGAGATCGAGCTCTTTTAATGCCAGCATCAGGCGCGAAGCAGGATGATGTTTTTTGTTTGATTGGATTCTTATCATTGCTTCCCACCCGATGATCTTGACATCTATGTCCAAATCCTGTATTTTTGGACTCGCATGTTTGAGATCATCGTGTGGTGAAACAGTTGATGACGACGATTGCAATGAATCTTTCGTCAACAACTCTTTCTTCATCGCTTCAAGTTGCGATTTCAATTCTTCTTTATCCGTTTCGGTGTTTTGAAGCTTGGACTTGAGGTCGTTTATGTATGCAATCGCGTCCCCGAGGAGGGACGCTTTGTCCATCTTAGAAACGTTTGGGACAACCGCGCGAAGCGCATAGAACTTCTGGTTTAGTTTCTCGCGTCGCTGCCTCTCCGCCTCGACGTGGTTCAGCGGCTCCTCCCGCCCGTTGGCGGGCTTCCTACCACGCTTCCGTGGTTTATCCGCCACCACGGGGCGGCTCTCCGCCTCTCTCCCGAAAGACACTTCCGGATCCAACGGGTCGAAACCGTTCTTCATCCCGCTACCGGATGCTTCCTTCTCCGGCGGTGGAACCACCATGCCGGAGCTGAATGACAACATTCCTCCATCGTTGATGCCTAGTAATGCAGGGGACTTCTTCTTCTTGCTACCGTTATCCTGTGCTCCGGTGAACGGAGATTGACCGGAGACTACAATCCCGTTGGTGGTGGTGGTGGTGGTGGTGGTGATGTTCTTCTTCCTCTCACCGAAGTTCAACAGTTCTACAGATTCTGGCTTACACGAATGAGATGAACTACCAAACTTACCGCCGGTGGTGTTACCGTCAACCGATCCGAATTCAGAGAAACTCAATTCTCTACCACCGAACAAACCTTGATTCTGAACAGATTGACGATCGGAATTCTGAACCACAGAGGTGTTGGTGTTGGTGTTGGTGTTCGCCGGAATAATAACATTCGCCGGAGCTGCAACTGCAACTGCAGTTCCATCAAACGTATCTTTCACTTCCACGGCGGTGGAAGCCACCGGATCGGTTAACCACAACGAAGACGGATCAGTATCGTCTCCGGCGGTCTGATTAGCATTCACCGGCGGTAAATCCGGATGTTTCTTATTGAAATCAAACAAAACCCTAACATCGTTCATCAGATTCGAACTCTGAAGAATCAACTCCGTTGAACCTAATTCAACAACTCCGTTCATCACCGGAACACAAACGATCGTCTGCAACCCTAGGTTCTGCCCTTGCCGTACACGTTCACAATGCGACGACAACAACCGATCTCTTCCGGCGATCCACACCGGCTGATTACTGAACATCGCCTGACCTGGCAATCCGTCACCGTTAACGAACGAGTGCGTCATCGATATCAGGAAGAACCACTCGGTATCAGTAACTTCTTCATCAACGACGTCGTTTTCCGGCGTCTGAACGCCGGAGATCAACGAATTCAGCTCCCGGAGCACCTTCTTCCGGTGCTCCTGCTCCGCAAACGACGCAGCAGACGGCGTCGTTTTAGGCTTATTCACCTCTCCTTTGTAATATCCATCTCCCCACCCTAACACCGCCGGAGTCCCGTAATCCATCACCGACGATTGCCAGAAGATCGCATAAGTCCATGATTCACTAGCGTTATCGATTAACCCTTGCAAACGTTGCTGTAAACTATCCTGATTAAACACCGACTCACCGATTGTTCTATGAACATCGTTTGTTGAAGTGGAAGCCGACGGTGACGCCGGAGGAACGACGGAGGACGCCACCGGAGTCGCCGGATTCCCCCAATATGACGTCATGTCGGAGCTCATAAAAGCGTCCATCATCGCGTTATCGTCTATATTCCACGCGTTCATTGTCGTCGGAAGGCGGTAGTCCGTCATACAAACACCGGCGACAGCGACAGCGACGGCGACGGCGGCGGTGGTGGTGGAGTATTTGAGTTATTAGAGGAAACAATTGAAAAAAGATGAAGATGATATGAGGTGAAATATAGGTTGATTGATGAACAGGAACAACGCATCTTCAACCCCACTTTATTATCAATGTCGCCGGAGAATAAATTCCGGTGGGTGGTGATTTCGCCGGAGAAAAGTCCGGTGACTACAGTCGCCGGAGTTGTGGTGGTTTGACTTTTTCTAATGTAATGAATGAGGGGAAAGAAAATACGAAACTATTTTATTGTGTCGATGGGAACCGGACTTGAAAAAAGTTTCAATCTATTTAATTGGGGCCCATGTGAAAGGGGTGTAACGACGTCGGATTTGTTTTTATATTAATTTTCTTTTGAATATCAGTGGAAAGTTATATTTGATTTTGTCGTCCGTGAATAGCTTGATAAATGGTGTATTTTGCAAAAATAGTTTGATAGTAAGTAGGTTTAATGATTGTTTTGCTGATATAAGAATATTATTATTATTGTTGTTGTTGTTGCTGTTATTGTTACTGTTACCGTTACTGTTACCGTTACCGTTACCATTACTATTATTGTTATTATTGTTATTATTATTAATATTAATAATAATATTATTATTATTGTTGTTCTTATTGTTTTTATTATTGTTGTTATTATTATTATTATACAACTTTGTTATATGAAGTTGTGTGTGTTAATTTTCAGGTTTTCGTATTTTTTAAAATCTTATACATATGCAAATAATAAACTTACATAAGTGTAAAGATTTGACATTTTTACTTAATGTTTGTGGTTTTTGGTGCTAGTTGTTTTACATAGCTATATATATACCATCAATTCAAATGAAGAAAAATAATAATAAACAAGTCGAAATCAACTTATTAAACTCGACTAAAACATCATGTACAAAATGAAGGGCAAGGAGCTGAGCCAAAACATTGTGAGAGAAAAAAAACTCCCTTTTGAAAAACAAAAGTAAGATGTTAGTCGTATGTTTAATTATAAGCACCATGTCTAATATTGTTCAGTTCTAAAAATGTATAATTACCACATATCTAAATTTGTGTTCAATTCATTGAACTTAAAATACATTCAAGGAATATAGAATAAAAAATAAAAAAGATAAATAAAAATTCCACGACTCGATGACTGCTAGTTAAATTCAAAGAACACTTTGAAATTGGCGTCGTCGTGCTCTTGTTTGATACATCAAATTTATATGCTGAAATATTATAAGTATAATAATTGTTTTCTTAATTAAATATAGTATAATAATAACCCACGTTTTGCTTGAGATGTAAGCGTGAAAATCAATATTGTAATAAAGTTATTTGTTTTTATCGAAATAATCATTTATTAATCAATTAGTTAAATCCCATGATGCCACGAGACTTATTTTATATTCCAAATTTCAAGTGTCTCCAACACGCCTTTATGCTTTAATTGATTTAATCAAAATTAGTATCTTTATTGAGTTTTAACAGTTTTTTTAAGGGATTTGAACGTAAAAGAAATTACACATTAGCTATTTGCTATGATTGCTTTTAGTGGAAATTCTAATTGTAAGATATTTCTTTTTTATATAATAGATCAGGTTTAAAATTACACATTAGCTATTTGCTATAATAGCCTTTTAGTGGACATTAATTTAATCGTAAGATATTTATTTTTTATACAAAAGATCCATGGTTTAAATTATAAGATACATATATAACTTATATATATATATATATATATATATATATTATATATATATATATATATATATATATATATATATATATATATATATATATATATATATATATATATATATATATATATATATATATAAGATGTTTTACGGAAAAAATCGTTATAAGAAAGATACAAAACTAGTTTCAAATACATAGTGTGAAAGCATTTAACGTTCACTTGATATAAAAAAAATAAAAATATAATGAATTATAGATACAAGTAGCCATCTAGTTTATAATGGTTCAAACCTTTTATATATTCATATTATTTTCATAAGTTTGTTTATATCTGGTTATGTATTAATCAAACAAATATTATATAATGCATAATTTCATCAACTTTTAGTCAAATACTCAAATTAATGTTGCGTTCCCAGTAAGTGGCACGTGAGGAACAAGAGGGCACGTGCCTAAATCTTGGATTTATTCGTTTATCATTCTCGAAAATTAAATAAATTTTGATTGATAATATAACGGATCCTATATATTATCTCAAGAACTTCAATGATTGACTAAACACGTTGTGTTTATATAATACAATCAATGTTAACAAACTTATTAATTAATCGGTATATGACATCCTCACCAATAATTCTAAAGGAAATAATATGATTTACGGAGACAGAGTCATCTAAAAACAAAACCTAAGGTTTAAACTAGTATCTATGCTCTAACATTGTTTTATGCTCGTACTCATCGTGGGATGGCCATCTCAAGGTTTTTACCTGTGGAGGATCGAACCCGGGTCTCCACTAGAGAACCCAATCTGCCTACCGCTACACCACTTGAAGTGGTTACAAAGTTGTTTATATAGCAAATGCAATTACAACTCCCATGCTAGTATCTACGGTTGAAGTTAACAAGTTCATTGCTTTCAACAATTCCATCAATGGCACGTACTGCTTGCAGCCGGGGCGGATCATAGTTGAGACTCGGGGGGGGGGGGGGGGGGGTTCGTCGGTAGTTTTAAACTTTAGTCCGGTAGTGTAAATTTTTATATAAAACTCGAGTTCGCCCCCACCCCCCTAACGGGAGTGTTCAAGCTTCGCCATTGCTTGCAGCAAAATGCATGTTCTAGCTAGTGATCTAGTTGTAGAAGTTACCAGAGATGGAGATTGGCTCGTTGAAAGCTCGTGAGCTACTTGAGAATGAAGTTGTCCAAAACTTGGGTGTAAACAAGTTGAGCTCTCGCGAGGTACCTAAGATTGGCTTGCTACAAATCTTGAATCAACCCGCGCTTAAACGAACTTGAGCTTGAGCTTGAGCTTCATATATTGAGTTTGACTAAACTCTTGAGCCTAAATAAGTCGATCATTAAAATAATTTTTATATAATACAATAAATATATACTTAAATAACTATATTTCTTTCGCCTACATCTACTAGAGCGGAGCTTATAAAAGTTGAAAGGTTTACTTCTGATGATTTATACATTAATAATAACCACACGAAAAAAGATTACGTACGAAACGCTGATAAAAATGATAATATAAAAAAACCTCAAAAAGAGAAGAAAAATAACGAATGCGTAAATGGTGATTTTACTATAATTAACGAGCTCTATTGTAAATTGATTAAAAAATTTTTTGACATAACTTGAAGGCTTAAGTATAAAACTTAAAAATAGTTCAGGTGGTTAAATGCAAATTTAACATAATTCAAAGGCTTAAGAATAAAATTTAAAAAAATTCAGGTGATTAAATGTAAATTTGACACAACTCGAAGGCTTAAATATAAAATTTCAAAAAAATACAAAATAAGTATGTATTAATTTTGAAAAAAAAGAAGAGAAAATGTATTGTGCTTAGTTCCAAAAAAATCCTTAGAGGTTTAAATGTAAACTTATAAAAAATAAAATAGGTTTTTTATTAGTTTGGAGAAAAAATTATTGTGGTAACATTGAGAAAACCTACACATCATTACTCATAGTTTTTTTTATTTGTTACATATAGTGATTCGGTCGGTATTATCAAGACTATTTTCCGGCTTGTCATAAACGTTGATATATTTGAGTATTATTATTATACTATGTAAATAGTTAGTGATGATATACTTAAATGTTTAAATAAAATTATACTTTAATCAAATAGTATTAAGTTCTAATAATTAAATAATAGATGTATATATTTAATATTTAAAATATTATAAATAAAATAACACTTAAAATAAATATATATTAAATAATATATTAATTAGGAGAAATTTATTAAATATGAGCAAATTAAGAATTTGTACCTTATGTATAAAAAGTTATATTAGGTGTCTTAAATTTCAAGTAAAATTACAAATGTGTCATCATTACATGCTTTATATAATAGTTTAGATAATATATAGTTTTTCTTATTATCATTATTATAATAGTATTTAGTAATTATATATTTAAGTATCAAAATAACATAATACTTATTTATATTTAATTTATTATCATTATAAGAAAAATATTTTGTAATTATATAGTTAAGTATTCAAATAAGATAAGATTTATTATATATTTAAATTTAATTTAAAGTATTATAAATAATATAATATCTAATGTAGTGAATTAAAATAATCTTATATTATTAAATAATGTAGTAATTAATATGTTAATTAAAGAAGATTATTAAGTAATGAGCAAAATAGGAATGATTGCATAGAATACTTGTACGAGAAGTTGTATAAGGTATCTTAATTTTTCTTATAAAATAACATAGAATACTTGCACAGAATATAGTAATATATATAATGATATTAGCAATAACAACAACTATTATTATTATGCATAAACTACGATTTAAACAACTAATAATTACATAATAATATATATAATGTTGTATATAAAAATTCTAAAACTTAAATGCAGTATAAAATTTTTTTAATAAAAATAATCAATAACAAATGGGTTGATCAAGAGCTTGAAAACTATTCATGAGTTGAGGTAAAGCTCTATTAAGTAAAGGAGTCAAATTCAAGTTTAGACGAGCTCGAGCACTCTTAACTTAAACAAGTCAATTCAAGCATAGACGAACTTAGAATTAACTTTTTTAATTGCATCCCTGCTAAAAACAAAGATGCAAATTCATGTGCCATCAACAATTGTAGAGTTTAAATAAGATCTCATAGTTCTTAGTTGAGTAAGTTTATAAAATGCTAAAAACATGAGTCTTCTCATCACTCACCTCATATGTATATTTCAAATGAGGAAAATTGCATGATTCTTAGTTGATATCTTTTGATGTTTTAGGTTGACTTTTTGTTTGTTGGCATCTTCATCAATTTCTTAGCTAAAAACATTAGTGTCTTGTACGATCCCGTTCCCGGGAAGTCTTACAGTTGGTTAATCATAGCATAAAATTATTTTAATAACAAACAATACAGCGGAATAAAATAAACATTCACTTAAAACTTCAGTTGATATTGTAATATATTTTCCTTCAAATTGTAAATAAAACATAGTACTTTTTCTTAAATTACAATAAAAGATTTCATAAACAGGAATGTCATCCATTGCCATCCAAGTAGCCCCCAAGCTGGTGTCATCCTCAGCATCAACATTTACCTGCCAACTATTATGCATAAAAGTCATCTTCGCTGAGTGAGTTCTAGTTTTAAATAATATAAGAAAATATAAACTATATCCTTTATATAATGATCATGCATACATCATAATACATAGCATTTGCGTCTTAATAATCATGTTCATTATCTTTCATTCTTTCATTATCTTTCGCTTCATCATAAACGAGATTGCACAAAGCAAGAGCTCCGTGTTGATCGACAACGAATGTCGATCCCTTTCGGTACACATGAAAACGGTAGCTAACCCCCGACAGTTGATCCACACTGCAAGGCACATAGCCCGCTCATGAATATGGATCCATCATCATACATCAGACTCACGTAAGTGAAGTCTATCATAGTGTTTGCAAGACTTTTCATCATCAAACGGGCCCGGGGTAACATTCATTAAGTTTCACTTTTCATTAATATTATCTTCCATTTTAATACATAATACTTAGCTTATAAGTACACAACATACCAAGTACAATTCATCATAAAAAAATAACCGACCCTCCGCGGGACAGCGGGATTCGGGGGCGGCAACCCTTGACAGCGGGGTCCTAGGGGCAGCAGCCCCTAGTGGGGTCCAAGAGCAACGCTCCTGGCTGGGGTCGTGTTGCCAGGTCAGCGCGAAAACTTTTTATTTCTAATCATTTATATATCAAATTCCTTATAGAAAAATCATCTTCCTGTTAAAACCTCTTCAAATTTGGTCATTTAAAAACGTATATTTAGTATGTATAATAACCCCAAAACATGGAAAACTTATAAATAAAGGGATCTAGAACTCACCTGGATGCAGTGAGTAGCTTCTAAACTAAGCTTCTAAGCTAGGATCACACTACACAGCCTGCAGATAAGTTAACACTCTAAAGGGTTAATTTCTGCCTAAATTCGCTGCTAATTTCGCTGCCAGATAAGCAGTTTCACTGCCAGTTTCGCATGGCAGTTTCGCTGCCAGCTTCGCATGGCAGTTTCGCCCAACTTTCGTTGGAATTCCATGGATGCGAAATTACTTGCGAAACTATAGTTTCGCAGAAGACTCATAGTTTCGCAGCTTGAATAAGCAATTTCGCTGGATGCACAGACAGTTTCGCAGATCGAGCTGAAATGACGAACCAACCCATTTTTAACCCAAAATCGCAACTTTTTACGTCCAAACCCTTAGTTTATCATCCATGAGGCTATACCTAAGCTTTTTACATGTTTTCATACGTAAAATTATGACCTTTATGCGATTTTTGTAACTTTTCAAAACCCAAAACCCTAGAATTCGGGTTTGATCTACAAAGAGTTTAGAGGATGATTCTTACCTGGATTTCTTGCTCCTTTCTTGTGCTTTGATGCTCAATCGTTCAGATCTTCAATCCCTTAACCTTTGAAGCTCTAAATCTTGAGTTTCTCTTCACTTTCTCTTCTACTTTCTCTCTCTAGAAATTGGTGGTTAGGGTTACAAATGAGGAAGATGATGGTTGATTAGGTGGGTTAAAGGGCTGATTATGGCCTTTAATCCCTTAGGCTATTACCCAATAAGCCTAATTTAGTCCATACCCATTTCCTTCCTTTATTTTTATTAAATACCCATTAATTAAGCCCATTAGCATTGATGACTTGTTTTGACATTTCGGGGTGTTACATGTCTTCTCATCACTCACCTCATAGTTTTAAATAAGATCTCATAGTTCTTAGTTGAGTATGTATTTATCATCTATTTTGTTCATGATTCTTCTGATGTTTTAGGTTGATATGTTGTTGGTTGATATCTTCATCAATTTCCAAGGATGTTATGATTATATGATTTCTTTCAATTTAACGAGAGTTCTAGACTTGCAACACCCTATTCAAAAGAAATAATATGCCATACGTAATCAGATTACACACTAATTACCTTTTTCAAATTAGACACGAAAATACCCATTGATGCCAACCCTGACAATGCGTTTCTACATAAGATTTCACTATACTCTAACAAGCTTTTGAAACTAACCTTTTAAGGCTCTTCTAAATATAAAACAACTAATCCAAACACCTAGGGTGCAAGAAAGACAAGTAAAATGAAATGTATGTGTGTGTGTGTCGGCCTCCTATGAGAACAAATGGACATAAATCCTATTGTCTCTATATTATGTGGGGTGGAGACAGAATCATTTAACCATCTCTTGGCTACTTGTTCTTATGCAAAATGCTTGTGGAGCCAAGTGTGCAAGTGGTGCAAAATTCCCAATTTTACATGCAATTTGTGGTGGATCTATTGGCAATTCCAAAGTGTGGATCAAACCCTTCGCCACACGAGAAAGGACTAGACGCGTTCTTCCATTGGTTTCTATGTCGGGCACAAGATGATAGGATCTTCAACAAAATGATGAAGGGTTCATAAGTACTAGAAGAGAGCAAAGATAATGTATTTTTATGATTTAAAAAACATGGCAAAAATACAGTCACTTGGATGGACATGTTGCGATTGTATTGTTTTTGCATTATTAGCTACTTGCCGACAGTATCTATCTATAACCTAATGCTCTAGTGATATGGTATTTGTCCATCATAATAATTGTGCGAGTTCAAATACTTACAACTGTAAAAAAAATAGTGATATAATATAAAAACCGTTAGTTCATATAAAAAATGCTGGCAATATGAACTTTTCATATTAATAAAGCTTCAATTATTCCAAGAAAGATTTAAGACTTTGCAAACAACAAAAAAAAAGCTAAAACAAACAATTAAAGAAAATCAATATATACAACAAAAGTCTAAAAAAGTTTTGATTTCTGTTAATTCTTGATTTCTAGGAGTCTTGTATTTAACTTGATATTTGTTCCTCCAAGTGTCGAATGCTACCTTTGATGTAGAGATATAAAAGATGAATTACATGTATGTACAAAATATTTCGTCTGATCTTCGTAACCTTCATATCCAAATGACCAAATCTTCCATCTTTTGTTTATCTTCGTGATCACTTTATTGAAATCAGATGTTGAGGATTTTTGAAATGTTTGTCAGATCCTTTTCTTTACTTGCGCTTATTTTTGTCGGAAGTCTTCTTCACATATGCTTGTAAGGGTAGCTACTAGTTAGAGTTTCCGGCTTCTCGATTAAACCTTAAGTGCATATAGAATCAATCTAACTACATGGATAACACACAATCTCCATCTACAAGAGTTGGCTACTTTTCTATATGCTAATGACCAAAACTACTAAGACCCTTTAATGCTAATTATACATGTTTTGCATTTATAGTCTCAATATTTTTCTCGCCAAGTGCTATACACTAATATACAAAGAATAATGTATAAATACCAACATTATAATATAATGTAAATATTTTCAAATTTTAAACAATGTAAAACGAGGTATTATAAGTTTTCTCATATTTGATGATGACAAAACACTCAACTCAAAATTATTCTAGGATAAAACTAAAGAACAATCTTGAATGAGCCCATTTGCGTATAATATGGGCTTGGGCTTATTCTACTTTAGTGAGTTGGGACTTGGGCTTGTGAAAAGCTAAATTACCCAACCTAATCCAAATTAACCGATTATTTTCGTTTACTACAGTAACATTTAGATTTTCTTAGGATAAATTCTTTATTCTAATCTTTTGAATCGTGAGATACATTAATTACCAGCAAACCATTCCTTACCACTATCATAAACTTACTAAACCAACTCATCTTTGAATAATTACCCTATATATGAAAAAAGGAAGGGGAGACACAATTGGGTTATTTTATTTGTTGTTTGGCCACATATGTTTGTGAAGTTGTGCATTTTAGCCCTCATCTGAGTTTAAAGGAGAGAACCCTCTTTTCTCACTGGATTTTCTGTAGAGACAGGGGTGCTCTCTGTTATCCCACACCATCGCTTCCACCTGCAGCGCCACCGTCTTCCGCCTGCATGGTCGTTCTTTGCCGGCGGTGTTCGGTTTCCAACCCCCCTAGAAAAGTCGGTAGCGGCGGGGGAAACCACATACGTCGGTGGTGTCGGCGCCTCCTGTGGAGGTTTTTGATTTCTAAGTGTTGTGATGGTTGTGTCGCGGCTGGTATAGCCTGAAACGACAACAGCTCATGACATCTCTTTGCATCAGTTCTTCCCAATGAAACCCTAGCGCGACCTTCTTGCGCAGATCTGCAATTTTAGCAAAGGGTTTGTAATTTTTCGGTCGGTAAACTATGTGTTTTTGCTTGGTTGTCGGTGGACGGCGGCGATGCTCTCGGTGGTGATGCCGGTGCGTTCGCTTGCATGTCGTCGATGCTTTCGGTGATGATGTCGGTTCGATCACTTACATGTAGGCCTTGCATATTTGCCTGAGGTAGGCCCGATCTTAGATTCAACATGTTTTTTCATGGTTGCGGTGGGTCTGTTGGCCTTTCGCATCCCTATTGTGGTCGTTGGCTGTCTTTGTCCCTTCGAGATGATCTCCTATTTTGGATAGTTGATGTGTTGGTGTCGATGATGCTAAGCGTATGCTTACCTGAGACGGTTGTTCGTTGATGTCGATGATGATGGACATGTCTTCATCTGAGACCATTGCCTCTGGTTTATCTGTGATTTTATATGAAAACTGGTGCCAGTTGCCTTGGCTTGGCATCCATTTTTGTTATGCAGCCGCAACCGGGTATCGGTTCAATTGTTGCTATACATGTATTAGAAAGTATTGTCGGTTGGTTATCTTATTATGTTGTGAAGTTGTGGTTCATTGATGTCGATGATGATGAACGAGTCTTCGTCTGAGACCATTGCTTTCGGTTCAATTGTGAATTTATATGAAAACCGGTGCTGGTTGCCTTGGCTTGGCATCCATGTTCGGTGTGCAACCGCAACCGGGTATCGGTTTAATGATTACTTTGGCTCCAGAAAAAACTGTTAAGTAGTGGCTATGATGATGGAAACGTAAATCTGAGCCTCGGTTTACCCCATTTTTAACGCGCGTCTGGGTTAAAACACTAGTTTTGTTTTAGTTACTAAACTAGTATAGAAACCTGTGTATTATATGATTGAATATGAATATTAAATTAAAAGCTCTTAATCAATATTTATAAATTATAAAATTGTTATTTGAGATAAAATATGATTGAAATTTTGTATAATCAACTATTTAACTATCTCAAGTAAAAAATAACAATATTCTTTTATAATTTCAAAAAAGATTTGTTTAAAATTATTTTCTAAACATTTTGTTTGTTAAAAATGATTTTTATTAAAATTACGTTTTTATAAAAGAAACATGTTTTTTATTTATTAAATATTTGTTTAACAATTTGAAAAGGATATACAACATCATTAGGATTTAGTATTATCATTAAAGAGTTAACTTACTATGTTAGCGACATAAGAAAAAATGATTATGAGAAGATGACATGTGTCAAAATAATTGTGAGAAGATGACATGTGGAAATAATTATTTTGTTCTATTAGTATAGATTCATATAGATTCATAAAAAAACAAGAGTAAACTTCGCTTTTACTCCTTGTGGTTTGATCCAAATAACGATTTTCCTTCAAACGTTTCAAAATTACGATTTTATTCCTTATAGTTTGCAATTCATTCAATTTACTCCAACTTATTCACACCGCTAAATAAGTCTGTTAATTATAAGAGCTTTTTAGATATTTTACTAATAGGGGCTACTAATGTAACTTATTAAAACTATATTATTAATACAAATACAGATGTACATATCTCATACACACACACACACACACACACACTCTCTCTCTCTCTCTCTCTCTCTCTAACTCTCTCCCAAAAAAAAACCTAGAAGCCACCAACTCCACACAGCCACCACCACCACCATAAAACAACCACCACCCCCCGTCAACCCCTTGAACCACCGTCAACCACCACAACACAACCACCACCACCTCTAACCTCATCACTACACACCGCCACACCACCTGTACCACTGTAACTTCCACCATCGACGCCACCCCATAGCATTGCCGCAAGTTCCACCACCGGATTCATCTGTCACCAACGTCATCTTCACCGTCCAGTATACACTCCACATGACCATCTTCCCCTATATACCCAAATTTATTTAGGGTTTTTGTTGTGGGTTTTTTCTTAAACAAATTGATTTTGAGGCAGATCGATGGTGGAGATCTGAGGGAGATTGTGGCTGGCCGCTTGTGATAAGGATTCATCTAGGGTTGTGTGGTGGCGGTGTGGTGGTTGGTGTAACAGGTAGGGTTTGATGGTGATGGTTAGATGGTGATGGGAAATAATATGTGGGATGAAATGGTGGAGCAATGATAGAGGTGGGTGGTGGTGTGATGGTGGAGGTGTGTGGTGGTGTGACGGTGGAGGTGGCCAGGGTAGGTGTTGGTATCAGGAGGTGGTAGGGTGGGTTTTGGTGTCTGATATGTAAATAAATATACATGTTAATAATGCATATCTTTACCCATCTTAAGTGTTTTTTGTTACAATTCATCTTTATCTATACTTAATTATGATAAATTTGGATTTTGTAGTTTTGGATGGTTGCTTGATTTTGGAAGTTTAGAGGCTGTTATGGTCATGACTGATTCTGTCATGGCCATAACATGCATCAGGCCCCTATTTCCTGCGTATTATGGTCATGACTGATTCTGTCATGGGCATAACACGCATCAGGCCCCCTTTTAAGCCCTTCTTCTTCTTTATTTTGGGGGAGACGAATTTCAGAGTAGAAACCCTAGTTTTTCTCCATTCTTGTGGCAACTTTGAAGGAGTTCTTTCAAGAGTTCAAGCTAGGTTGAAGATCAAGCATTTCAAAGGAAGATTCAACTCCACACAACCCACCTCTACTCATCTTTGGTTTGAAAATCTCTAGATCTACATGTTTTCTTCTATTGTCATGAGCTTGGTTGTGATTTTTGTAAGCCTCATGGGCTAAACACTCTTTATCACTTAGATTAGATGAAGCTTAGCATACTTTGACATATTACTTGTAACTTTTGGTGATGATTAGGTCAATGTTTATTACAAGGCTATGATATTCTTCAATGATTATGTATGCTTGTTGAAATTGGTGAAATGATGAATCTTGTGGGTGTTATAATCACATATTATTGGAAAACTTTGTGTTTTAGAACATCTATTCATGAAATGCATACATTAGTGTGTGGTTTATGGCATTTGACTAGGAATGATAAATGATGATTGATTATCTAGTCATGTTAAACAAGTGTGCATCCAAATACATGTGTTTGTGAAGACCATTATGTTTGTTATAAATATATCCTAACATTGTGTATGTGTAACCATATATAATACGCATAATTATGAGTTGTGTATTCGTGTTAAGGCATTCATAAATTGAAGAATTTACATAGCTATTGTTACATTACGCGAATTGAGGTGTTATCATATGTTTATCGTGCTAACTTTCCAAATATTTGTGGGTTTGGTATCCTTGACGGGAGTCCTAACCATCTTCAACTTTGGCTTAATAATATCATTGGGTCTTCTTGGCATAACTTTAGGTGGCTATTCTGTGTTTATCGTCTTAGCTTTCCAACGAGTTATAAAATTAGATAACCTTGATAGGAGTCTAGTTTATATCCATGTTCAATGTGTAGAAGATGATCTCACCATAGGTTCATGTATGTTGTCATTGTTTTGTTTAGCGGATTCAAAGTCTAAGTGATATCTTCCTCTAATTGATTATCTTCATCTTCGTCTACTTCCTTTATTGGTTTAATTATTAGCTAAATCAGTTAGTTATATTATTCACAAATCATATTTCATCGACTAGATAATGAGAAAGACTTAGTATTAGAAGCTTTCGTGTCCTTGGATCGATACTTGGTTCTTACCAAAAGCTATACTACTATCCGGTAGGTACACTTGCCTATTGTATGTGTAGTTAGTCATAAGGTGAAAATCATTTTTATAAATTTAAAGCTTAATTGTGTAAAATCCATTATCAATATATATATATATATATATATATATATATATATATATATATATATATATATATATATATATATATATATATATATATATATATATATATATATATATATATATATATATATATATATATATATATATATATCAAACTCAAGTTTTTGGCGCCGTTGCTGGGGACACGACAATTCTGAGAACGATCCGAGTCATTACTTTAGCCAATCCTTTGTAGTTACTTAGTTAAGTTTAGTTAATTGTTACATTTGTCTTTCTTTATGCATTGGGTAGTGTTTGTGTTTTCAGGAAGCTTATGTCCGCATCTTCACCGGTTGAGGATCTTGTAGAACCTTATTCCGAACCCGAAAAGATTATCAGGAGAAACTTGAGGGCAAGATCCCAAAAGGTAGCACAAGAAATCGAAGGTGAAGCAACGAGGCAAGAATACACAAATGAAACCAAAAGTGAAAAGGAGGATACAAACGAAACCAAAAGTGAAAGAGAGCACACCGAAGACACAATGGCGGGGCAAGAAAATAGAAGAACAATCTATGATTTTGCCAAACCATCTTTGGAAGGTGCAAGACCTAGCATTGTACGACCGAGTGTGCAAGCTAACAACTTTGAGATCAAATCAAGCACAATTCAAATGATCCAAAACAATTGTCAATTTGATGGTCATCCGAATGATGATCCAAACTTTCACCTTGCAAACTTTCTTGAGATATGTGATACCTTCAAGATCAATGGAGTTAGTGATGATGCAATTAGACTCCGATTATTCTCTGTCTCACTACGTGATAGAGCAAAGCAATGGTTGAACACACTCCCTATTGGTTCCATCACCACTTGGAATCAAAAGGCCGAAAAATTTCTCTTGAAGTATTTTCCACCATCAAAACCGCTAGATTAAGGAATTTGATCACATCATTCCTGCAAGATGAAGGAGAATCACTCTATGAAGCATGGGAAAGGTACGAAGATTCAATGAGAAAGTGTCCACATCATGGATTGGAACCTTGGTTTCAAATCCAAACCTTTTACAATGGGTTATGTCCAGAAAGTCGTCAGATTATTGATGCATCTGCACGAGGTGTGTTTTGGGATAAAACACCCGAGGAGGCACATGAGTTGATTGAAGATTTGGCCAACAACAGTTGTTCATGGCAAGCTCCAAGAACCAGGCAACTTCATTTTTGTGTCTTGAAGGTTGTAATTGTCTGAATGTTTTGTGATGTTGGTTTATCAATTTTAAATTTATAATATTTTGATGTGTGACTGTTAGTATATGTGTATATATATATATGTATATATGCGTATACATATACCCACATATATTGTTTAATTATTATCTCACATTTTCATTTTGTAGGTAATGGCGAATGACGATCTTCATCGGTTTCTTAAATTCGAGCAAGGCAGCGAGAGCGCTAAGCGATATGAAGCCATTCGCTTGAGGAACTTTGAGCCCTCACGCATGATTTGCATGTCCACCTTGGAAGCACTGGGAGAGAAGTCTCGTGTTGACGCTATGCTCACGAAACCATGGCAACGTTTCTTTCTCGATTCGTCAGCCTCAGTACAAAGAGCTCGTGTTGGAATTCTGTGCTACTTATCGATTTGCTCACCCGGTCACTTACTTACATGATAAGTACGCCATTTCTTTCAGATTGGGTGGTGAGGATCACAAGCTTTCTGTTGCTGAACTTGGGGACGCGCTTGGCATTTATACTAAATCAGAGCTGAGAAGATCTCCATTTCTTCAAAGTTTAAAAAGATTGATCGAGGAACTTTATCTGCTTTCTGGCATGAAATTGGGATGGAAAATCATTCCCCAAAGCACTCGATGAGTACACACCTGCATGATCCCCTTCATCGTTATTTTCACTGTGTGATTTCACATTCGATATGTGGTAGGAAAAACAGCAGGGGTGTGGTGACCCGTAAGGATCTATTTTTCTTATATTGTTTAATCAAGCAGGTGCCTTTTAATCTGGCTTACGCTATGGCACAATTTTTCTCATCGTGCATCGGAACAAAGCCCGCTAGTTATATCTGTGGTGGTTCTTTCATAACACAGTTGGCTTTATCTTTTAATTTTATGACTGATGATGTTGTTTCAGGCTTGACACCTCTATTCCCCACATTACTCATTAGCACATCCATGTTAGAGAATATGAGTTTGGCTGCACGGTTTGGGGATGAAGGATGGAAGTTCATTGATGACGATGGAAACCCGTGGCAACCTTCACAGTTAGGTGGCGGGGAAGCATCTGCGATAGCTGTTCGAGAAGAGGTACCAACCCCTCCACCACCTGTCGACCTAGCTGCGCGCATCGATCAACTTGCTCAGACACAAGAGCTCCTTGTCCAATCCGTTTCTCAGATTTCAGCTTCCATTCAGTGGATTTTCGAGGAGCTACAACAATCTGCACGTGCTGCCGATCGAGAGCCACGCCCATTCCCACCACCACCTTCTGGTATTATGGAGCATTAGTCTGATACCCTCCATTTATGTTTATGGGCTTTTCATTTGAGTTGTACTCTTTTGTGTATTTGTTTGTACAAACTCATGAACACTATGTGTTATTATTGTTTCTAGTAGTTTTCTTGTTAATGTTTTTTGTGCTTTGTTTTTCATTTTGTCGTTTCTTATTTTTGCTTCTAGTTATGCTTGTTAGATCATCTTGGAATCTTGGTTACGTGATTCGTGAGGTTGCTCTAGGCTTACTTGGAATCTGATCGCGCGCGTCAGGAATTTTTATCAAGGGAGTCTTTGTTTTCTCTTTCATTCTCACTTGCATATTCATTGCGTCTAATTGCATTGTTTTTGCACATTTTGCACATTGAGGACAATGTGCCATTCAAGTGTGGGGATGATAGGGATTTTTGATTGATTTCATCAAAACCAGCGATCTTATATTTTTGCTTCTAACAAACTCCTCTTTGTGGCTAAATTTTTTTATGGTGTTCATTTTGCTTAAATGTTAGATTATTAAGCATAAGCTTACTTTTGAAATCACATTTTTAAAAGAATCCAATGAAAATACAATAACAATGTTGAAAATATCGTAATAATTGTCATGTTGATTGAAAGAGTTTTATGCCAAAGTTTGCATCGATTCCTACCACCCCGTTTCCATGAGTGAAATATTTGTGCCTTTCGAGCATTGTTTATTCACTATATATCATGCTCATGTTTTTGTTAATTATGGAGTGGCTCGAATGTTGTAACATTTTAGAACTTGCTCAGGTGATTCATTTCAAGATCATGAACTAAGTTATTGCATGAAAATAATTGAGACATTAGGAAAACTCACCTTGTGTACCCCGTTTTTTGTTTCTCTTCCCATGCCTGATCATCACCCTTTGTTGCCTTGTTGAGCCTAACCCTCACGTTATTGTTTTACCGTCATTCATAACCTAATTAGCCAAATAGCCTTTTTTCTTTTAATCCTTGTGTTAAATTCCGGATTTTGTTAGTTGTCTAACTTATTTATGTAGCTGTTATTATCTTTAGAACAATCATGTTATTGTTCTATTAGCGTAGTATATGTTATATTATAAAAAAAAGAAAAAAAACATATGAAAAAGAAAAAAAAAAAGAAAAAGAAAAAAAAGATTATTGCATTACTTTCTTCGTTTGTTTTAGGAGAAATCAATTAAAATGGGCAATTTTTTATGTTATAATGGAAAACCATTTTGGTAGCTCATTATTTGTATGTTGTTTTAGTTTATGTTAGTTAGTGTATTCTATTCATGTTTTGTAGTTGTTCGCACGTAGCATCTAGCGATTTCGGATTTTTAACATTTTAACCTCTATATCACCAAAATCCACACCTTCAACCCTAGCCCCGTTACAACCTTCAAAGACCTCTTGATTTGTGCAACTTTCTTATGTTATATGGTGGAGAATTTGATATCTAAGCAAGCTTAATGTTGCTTCATTATGTGTTTTGAGTGATTTACATATACACATCCCTATATATATATCCGAGTGTTGAGCGAATCATTGTGAGAAGTGCAAGTTAATGCATAAACCTCTTCCCATAAACATTGTCACATTTTATTAGATATTCTCACACTTTGGAAATTGGTTGACTCGTTGGTGTCCTCTTTAAATGTTGTATTTCTTAACAAGTCTTTTGCATTTAAATCTTTAGTTTGCTTGTGACCTACCTATCTATGTTTGTAAAGCCAATAGGAAGTTTGTTAGATCTTTTGAGATTTTGTTTGAGGGCAAGCAAAGCTTAAGTGTGGGGATGGTTGATATGTAAATAAATATACATGTTAATAATGCATATCTTTATCCATCTTAAGTGTTTTTTGTTACAATTCATCTTTATCTATACTTAATTATGATTAATTTGGATTTTGTAGTTCTGGATGGTTGCTTGATGATTTCAATCGAAAAAGACAAGAAATACATGAAAATTTTGGAAGTTTAGAGGCTGTTATGGTCATGACTGATTCTATCAGGGCCATAACATGCTTTAGGCCCCTATTTCCTGCGCATTATGGTCATGACTAATTCTGTCATGGGCATAACACGCATCAGGCCCCCTTTTAAGCCCTTCTTCTTCTTCATTTTGGGGGAGACGAATTTCAGAGTAGAAACCCTAGTTTTTCTCCATTCTTGTGGCAACTTTGAAGGAGTTCTTTCAAGAGTTCAAGCAAGGTTGAAGATCAAGCATTTTAAAGGAAGATTCAACTCCACACAACCCACCTCTACTCATCTTTGGTTTGAAAATCTCTAGATCTACATGTTTTCTTCCATTGTCATGAGCTTGGTTGTGGTTTTTGTAAGTCTCATGGGCTAAACACTCTTTATCACTTAGATTAGATGAAGCTTAGCATACTTTGACATATTACTTGTAACTTTTGGTGATGATTAGGTCAATGTTTATTACAAGGCTATGAATGTTCTTCAATGATTATGTATGCTTGTTGAAATTGGTGAAATGATGAATCTTGTGGGTGTTATAATCACATATTGTTGGAAAACTTTGTGTTTTAGAACATCTATTCATGAAATGCATACATTAGTGTGTGGTTTACGACATTTGACTAGGAATGGTAAATGATGATTGATTATCTAGTCATGTTAAACATGTGTGCATCCAAATACATGTGTTTGTGAAAACCATTATGTTTGTTATAAATATACTAACATTGTGTATGTGTAACCATATATAATGCGCATAATTATGAGTCGTGTATTCGTGTTAAGGCATTCATAAATTTAAGAATTTACATAGCTATTGTTACATTACGCGAATTGAGGTGTTACCATGTGTTTATCGTGCTAACTTTGCAAATATTTGTGGGTTTGGTATCTTTGACGGGAGTCCTAACCATCTTCAACTTTGGCTTAATAATATCATTGGGTCTTCTTGGCATAACTTTAGGTGGCTATTATATGCTTATCGTCTTAGCTTTCCAACGAGTTATAAAATTAGATAACCTTGATAGGAGTCTAGTTTATATCCATGTTCAATGTGTAGAAGATGATCTCACCATAGGTTCATGTATGTTGTCATTGTTTTGCTAAGCGGATTCAAAGTCTAAGTGATATCTTCCTCTAATTGATTATCTTCATCTTCGTCTACTTCCTTTATTAGTTTAATTATTAGCTAAATTAGTTAGTCATATTATTCATAAATCATATTTCATCGACTAGATAATGATAAAGACTTAGTATTAGAAGTTTTCGTGTCCACTAATCGATACTTGGTTCTTACCAAAAGCTATACTACTATCCGGTAGGTACACTTGCCTATTGTGTGTGTAGTTAGTCATAAGGTGAAAATAGTTTTTATAAATTTAAAGCTTAATTGTGTAAAATCCATTATCAAAATATATTTATATCAAACACACATCAAGTTTTTGGCGCCGTAGCCGGGGACACGGCAATTCTGAGAACGATCCGAGTTATTACTTTAGCCAATCCTTTGTAGTTACTTAGTTAAGTTTAGTTAATTGTTACATTTGTCTTTCTTTACGCATTGGGTAGTGTTTGTGTTTTCAGTAAGCTTATGTCCGCATCTTCACCGGTTGAGGATCTTGTAGAACCTTATTCCGAACCCGAAAAGATTATCACGAGAAACTTGAGGGCAAGATCCCAAAAGGTAGCACTAGAAATCGAAGGTGAAGCAACGAGGCTAGAATACACAAACGAAACCAAAAGTGAAAAGGAGGATACAAACGAAACCGAAAGTGAAGGAGAGCACACCGAAGACACAATGGCGGGGCAAGAAAATAGAAGAACAATCTATGATTTTGCCAAACCATCTTTGGAAGGTGCAAGAACTAGCATTGTACGACCGAATGTGCAAGCTAACAACTTTGAGATCAAATCAAGCACCATTCAAATGATCCAAAACAATTGTCAATTTGATGGTCGTCCGGATGATGATCCAAACTTTCACCTTGCAAACTTTCTTGAGATATGTGATACCTTCAAGATCAATGGAGTTAGTGATGATGCAATTAGACTCCGATTATTCTCCTTCTCACTACGTGATAGAGCAAAGCAATGGTTGAACACACTCCCTATTGGTTCCATCACCACTTGGAATCAAATGGCCGAAAAATTTCTCTTGAAGTATTTTCCACCAGCAAAAACCGCTAGATTAAGGAATTTGATCACATCATTCATGCAAGATGAAGGAGAATCACTCTATGAAGCATGGGAAAGGTACAAAGATTCAATGAGAAAGTGTCCACACCATGGATTGGAACCTTGGTTTCAAATCCAAACCTTTTACAATGGGTTATGTCCGGAAAGTCGTGAGTTATTGATGCATCTGCACGAGGTGCGTTTTGGGATAAACACCCGAGGAGGCACATGAGTTGATTGAAGATTTGGCCAACAACAGTTGTTCGTGGATTGAAGAGGTACCAACCCCTCCACCACCTGTCGACCTAGCTGCGCGCATCGATCAACTTGCTCAGACACAAGAGCTCCTTCCAATCTGTTTCTCATATTTCAGCTTCCATTCAGTGGATTGTCGAGGAGCTACAACAATCTGCACATGCTGCCGATCGAGAGCCACGTCCATTCCCACCACCACCTTCTGGTATTATGGAGCATTAGTCTGATACCCTTCATTTATGTTTATGGGCTTTTGATTTGAGTTGTACTATTTTGTGTATTTGTTTGTACAAACTCATGAACACTATGTGTTATTATCGTTTCTAGTAGTTTTCTTATTAATGTTTTTTGTGCTTTGTCTTTCATTTTGTCGCTTCTTATTTTTGCTTCTGGTTATGCTTGTTAGATCATCTTGGACTCTTGGTTACGTGATTCGTGAGGTTGCTCTAGGCTTACTTGGAATCTGATCGCGCGCGTCAGGAATTTTTGATCAGGGTCTTTGTTCTCTCTTTCATTCTCACTTGCATATTCATTGCGTCTAGTTGCATTGTTTTTGCACATTTTGCACATTGAGGACAATGTGCCATTCAAGTGTGAGGATGTTAGGGATTTTTTATTGATTTCATCAAAACCAGCGATCTTATATTTTTGCTTCTAACAAACTCCTCTTTGTGGCTAAATTTTTTTATGGTGTTCATTTTGCTTAAATGTTAGATTATTAAGCATAAGCGTACTTTTGAAATCACATTTTTAAAAGAATCCAACGAAAATACAATAACAATGTTGAAAATATCATAATAATTGTCATGTTGATTGAAAGAGTTTTATGCCAAAGTTTGCATCGATTCCTACCATCCCGTTTCCATGAGTGAAATATTTGTGCCTTTCGAGCATTGTTTATTCACTATATATCATGCTCATGTTTTTGTTAATTATGGAGTGGCTCGAATGTTGTAACATTTTAGAACTTGCTCAGGTGATTCATTTCAAGATCATGAACTAAGTTATTGCATGAAAATGATTGAGGCATTAGGAAAACTCACCTTGAAGATCAAGCATTTCAAAGGAAGATCCAACTCCACACAACCCACCTCTACTCATCTTTGGTTTGAAAATCTCTAGATCTACGTGTTTTCTTCTATTGTCGTTGTGGTTTTGTAAGCCTCATGGGCTAAACACTCTTTATCACTTAGATTAGATGAAGCTTAGCATACTTTGACATATTACTTGTAACTTTTGGTGATGATTAGGTCAATGTTTATTACAAGGCTATGAATGTTCTTTAATGATTATGTATGCTTGTTGAAATTGGTGAAATGATGAATCTTGTGGGTGTTATAATCACATATTGTTAAAAAACTTTGTGTTTTAGAACATCTATTCATGAAATGCATACATTAGTGTGTGGTTTATGGCATTTGACTAGGAATGGTAAATGATGATTGACTATCTAGTCATGTTAAACAAGTGTGCATCCAAATACATGTGTTTGTGAAAAACCATTATGTTTGTTATGAATATATCCTAACATTGTGTATGTGTAACCATATATAATGCGCATAATTTTGAGTCGTGTATTCGTGTTAAGGCATTCATAAATTGAAGAATTTACATAGCTATTGTTACATTACGCGAATTGAGGTGTTACCATGTGTTTATCGTGCTAACTTTCCAAATATTTGTAGGTTTGGTATCCTTGACGGGAGTCCTAACCATCTTCAACTTTGGCTTAATATATCATTGGGTCTTCTTGGCATACTTTAGGTGGCTATTATGTGTTTATCGTCTTAGCTTTCCAATGAGTTATAAAATTAGATAACCTTGATAGGAGTCTAGTTTATATCTATGTTTAATGTGTAGAAATGATCTCACCATAGGTTCATGTATGTTGTCATTGTTTTGCTAAGCGGATTCAAAGTCTAAATGATATCTTCCTCTAATTGATTATCTTCATCTTCGTCTACTTCCTTTATTAGTTTAATTATTAGCTAAATTAGTTAGTCATATTATTCACAAATCATATTTCATCGACTAGATAATGACAAAGACTTAGTATTAGTAGTTTTCGTGTCCACGGATCGATACTTGGTTCTTACCAAAAGCTATACTACTATCCGGTAGGTACACTTGCCTATTGTGGTGTAGTTAGTCATAAGGTGAAAATCATTTTTATAAATTAAGCTTAATGTTAAAATCCATTATCAAGACCTATATATATATAGATATATATAGAGATATAGAGAGAGAGAGAGAGAGAAGAGAGAGAGATATTATATATAGAGATATGATATATAGGAGATATAGATAGAGATAGAGATATTATAGATCTATCTATATCTTCTATATATATATATATATATATATATATATATATATATATATATATATATATATATATAGATATATATATATATATATATATATATCTATCTATATATATCTATATCTATATATTATATCTATCTATATCATATATATATATATATCAAACACAATCAGTGTCGGGAAAGAGATGGAAGAGGTGTTGTGATGGTGGCTGGCGGCGGCGTCGGTGAGGGTGGTCGTCAGCGGCGGCGGTGATGGTGTCGGCGGCGGCGGCGGCGGCGTCGGTGGCCGATGGCGGTGGGGATTGGAGTTAGAGTTTTGATATACTTACATAACTGGTCCTTTAAATTACTAAACAAGTTTGATTAAATGACATAATTAGTCGTTATCAATAAATTGACTAAAATACCCCTAGAGTTAACAGAAAAAAACTAACGGTGTTAATGAGTTGGAGTTGATTGAAACGAATTGAAAACCGCAGGGAGCAAAATCAAGATTTTGAAACATCTGGATGAAAACCGTTATTTGGACCAAACCATAGGGAGCAAAAGTGAATTTAAGCAAGTTGTTTGCCTAATACTATTTTGCTAATTCAAATCCGGGGATGGTACCTGCGAAAATCAATAATTATATGAAAACTAAAGAAAATCACAGAAATGAATAACATAATTCATAAATTTTAGAGTTAATTTTAATTTTGCTATTTAAGCTTTGACTAAAGTAACTATTTTTTTCAAAAGATTAAAAACATCAATTTACATTCAAAAGTTTCATATATTATTTTAATTTTGCTCCAAAAGTTTCATTATTTTGGATAAAGTTGAAACTAATGAAACTTTTTGTGGACTGAAATTTAAATAACTTGTAAAATTTTTGGAGGTAAATAGCAGTTTTTTAATCTTTTGGAAGAAAATGGTAATTTTTAACAAACCTTAAGTAGTAAACGGAACTTGTTTTAATTGTTAAAAAGTGTATTTAAATATTTGTTACATATATGTTGAACATAAATACGAGAATAAAGAGTATTACGTATACGTAACACTATGTCAAATGAAAAAAATGGTTACGTATACGTAACCTATATGTGACGTATATGTAAAACCATGATACGGCTTTTCATTTGATCCATACCCTTATTAATACACACACACACACAAATATAATGGGTAGTGATAAAAATTATAAATATGTGATTGATTTCATTGATTTCTCTAGCTTTCACATAATATTGGGGGTTTTCTTAGGATCCCTGCTCTATATATCTGAAAATAGGTGTGTATGATTTTACTATTAAAAATAATAAATAACCTAATTATTAATTAGTTTAAAGCTATATATATATATATGTACATGGATACAAATTACACAAATCAATAACATTTAGTATACATATGTAATAATATCAAATCTAAGGGAAAAAAAAAAAATTTCTTATTACCGACCGCATGTAAAGACTTGAATTTGTTATCGTCTAGTAACTAGTATTAAGACCATTCTTTTACAATATGAATGTAAAACCGTGAAAAAATAATGTCAGGACGTTTCCCGTGAACTTGCAGGTTGAAGAACGCGCTAATAATATAAATAACATTATATGAAAAGCGTAATTTGGACGTTTATATTATAAAAATGAAACATCGCGTTGTGGATGGGCATAAAACCATGAAAAAAGTAACGCTGAAATGTCGCCCAGATCCTATGCGTTGAGAGGGGAGAAAAGGGGGGGGGGGGGTGATAACAAATATAACTTTATATAAGAAAAATGAAACTTGAATGTTGTTGATAGCATTCAAAACTTTATATTTCAATATATCTGTCGCAAACTGTGCGTTGCGAGGATGACATTAATAATAGTCGAAAGTTTTATGGACAACCAAAAACTGTCAAAACAATCTCGTCGGAACATTGATTTATTTAATAGTCGTAGAAAGAACAGAAAAAAACAAATAAAAGAACTTAGAAAGTTGAATCAGTTTTTACAGTCTCATCTTCATATCTTAATAACTTGTACACTATGATGCACAATTCGTTTTAAGTGAAATTTGCATTGAAACATAGACATATGAACACGTCGTAACAATATATTTGAAACTTTTTAAACATAAAATTTTAAAACTTATAAGAAGTAAATAATATGAGTAGGTTAAAAAACATATAGATAAGTACAAGTTGAACTTTAAAGTTTAAGATAACTACACAAATACCATTGCGTGATAACTTGACCATACCATATGCATCAAGTGTTCACATGCTTGATAAATATATTTAAGACTTTTGCCATCACTTTAAAAAAATTTAATTGAGAAAACATTGTTTATCCATCACGTCAAAAGTCTTTCTTAAAACTACTTTACTTGACGTTAACTTTTACTGCTTATAATAATGAAATTGAGCATGGCTTCATCAAGTATTGATAATTCTGTTTATGTACCCAGAGTATTTGTAAATCGATTCTGATATTATAATCAAAATATGAATAACCTTATTTATATACATTTAAGAAAATATATACGTGAGTATATGTATTAGACATACCTAGGGTGTCTTCCCTAAGATACTTTAAATCGATATTTGTTACTCTATTTTATACCTAAGGGTGCAGCATGGTCTTCCATAACATACTTCAACTTATTTTTTACATACAAATTAATGTAAACTTAAAAAATAAATGTTCTTTAGTATAATTTATAATACATAGTCGTTGATACAAACACGTATCAAAGCCGTTTTGACCTTTAAAAAATTCTATTTGAACACAACATGATTTTCTTTAAAATCTATATCGGTTCTTGACGAAAAATAAGCGGTAATATGCAATTAAATTTTTAAAAGCTATCAGGCACAAGTAATCAAAGAAAAATCAATTCAAAAATTAAAAGAATATTTAAAAAGCAAAAAAAAAAGTTAAAGTTAAACAATTTCATACGGTAAACTCAACAGCGAGTGCCAACCCACCCCGTTGCCCCACCAAAGTATTATACTAAAGTCGACGCGACACAACAACTCTCTCAATCTCTAAGCCACACCCGTCACGTTAATAGAATAAAAAAATAAGCTTTGATAAGTGTTATGTTAAGTTGTTTTTAAGTGATGAACAACAGAAAAATATCATTTATGAAATTAACTATTTCTATGACTCAATCGCTAAACCACGCTCCTACGTTATCACTTTATCACTTTTGATGACCATTAAACACACAAATTTGCTTTAATTTTAGTGTTAAATATCATCATAAACAAAATTTCTTTTAAATTTCACGACTCTTTTCAAGAAGATCTATCATTACCACTTTTAAAAATAATAAATAAATGTATCCATCAAGTCAAAAGTCTTTCTTAAAACTAGTTGACTTGACTTATAGTCTATTTAGTTACAAGCCCATTAATTAAGGAAATTGATCTAATCACAAGCAAGCATGGCTTCATCAAGTAAGTGTCCTAATATCCTTAATCCTGTTTAACTTCATCATTGTTTAATTAATGTTGAATTAATCACCATCATCATCCCTAATTTCATCTCACACCAAAATTGATGATGTTTCAGACGATAATCAGGGCGATAATGGCGATTTCAAATCCAAATCGGAGTGTAACGGTGGCGATCATGAGTATCCTACGGCGAATTTGAGTACAAACTCCAGATGCTTTGAAGAGGTTCGTCGTTAAGCTACGAATGCTTGTTGCTTATCCATGGCGAAGTGTTCGTAAGGGCAGTGTGTTGAATATCAAATTGCGCGGCAAGGTTTGGTTGTTTGATCCTTTGTTCTTATTAATATTTGTTTGTTCGTCAGATTTGTACTTCTTCAATTGATCGCTGATGATTGATAAGTTATATGATTGAATTCGAGAGTGTTTTTAGTTCATCTGCCTGTTTAGATGCATTTTCCTCTGTGAATGATGGAATTAAATGTTGAATATTGGTAAATTCAGGTATCTGATCAGGTGAAGAGTCGTTTCTCTTCAGGTTTATCACTACCACAGATATGTGAAAATTTGATTAAGGCAGCTTATGATCCTCATATATCTGGTGTTTATCTCCACATTGAAACTCTGGAATGTGGATGGGGTATAATTGAAGAAATTAGAAGGCATATATTGGATTTTAGGAAGTCAGGTAGATGATTTGCAATAAATTATCATTCTGATTACATTGGATGTCATATATCTGGTGTTTATCTCCACATTGATAATAAGAGGAAATATATAAGTGTGACACTTTAATATCATATAGGGAAGTTCATTATTGGTTATGCACCTGTATTTCATGAAAAGGAGTATTACATTGGATGTGCCTGTGAAGAGCTCTATGCCCCTCCAAGTGCTTATTTTTCGATGTATGGATTCTCTACGAGAGCAGTATTCTATGGAGGTAAGTTGACACGTTATGTTTTAGATCAACCTTTACTACTTTATCTTTCAATGTGATTAGTGATTATATAGTGCCACTGGTTAACAAGTATGGTTGGTTAATTACATCTAACCAAAGTGGTGTGTGTAAAGGTGTATTTGAGAAGGTAGGTGTGGATCCACAAGTGCAGAGGATTGGCAAGTATAAGAGTTATGGTGATCGCTATAATCGCAAGAATATATCTGAAGAAAATCGTGAGGTGCTTACTACAGTTGTAGATAATATCTATGAAAATTGGGTTGATAAGATTTCTCAAGCTAAAGGTGAAGTTACTTTGTGTTTTCCCTGTTAATCTTGATTCTTGATGTATCAAAGTAAATGGTTTGAATTGTTTCTTTTACAGGAAAGGGAAAGAAAGAAATCGAGAGTTTTATTAATGAAGGAGTTTACCAAATACAGAAGTTGAAAGAAGATGGATGGATAACAGATATAAAATATGATGATGAGGTATGCACATGAAAAAGAGATCGTTTACTAACATTAAAAGTTAGTAGTTTTTCGAGTTCAAAATGTTAAAATTAAAATTTTTGATGTTTATGGCAATCTTTAACCTTTTCAGATAACATCTATGTTAAAAACAAGATTGGGAATTGCGGAGAAGAAAAGCTTCCACTTGTTGAGTACAAGTAAATCTCTCTGATATAGACCCTTTTATTTGTTTTTTTTCTCTCCAACATTGGCATGTTTCCGCTTTTATAGACTAATTTATTGTCATGGCTTCAGGAATACTCAAAAATTAGGAAATGGAGTGTGGGGTTATCTGATGGAAAGGACCGAATTGCAGTTATTAGAGCCTCTGGTGGAATCAGTCTCGTTGGAGGGTCATCGTTTTCACCAAGTTCAGGCATTGTAGCTGAACAATTCATAAAAAAAATTATCAAAGTCAGAGGTATGTAAAACATTATATGGTCTCTTTTATCTTGGAAATGTATACCGTAAAGGGTAAATGACCAACGTAACACACATAACACGACTGGATAGTAAAATGGAGCATGGAAATGTTTGCAACATATATTGAATCAAAAGGTTTAATTTATAATTTACTTTTCAGAATCAAAAAGATATAAGGCTGTTATCATCCGAATTGATAGCCCTGGTGGCAACGCTCTTGCTTCTGATTTGTAAGTGATTATGACCTGAAATTTATAGTTTATGACAAACTAATGGTACATGATACATGACCTATTTGATTTCAATTCTCATGTAGTTAGGCTTATATTTGTTGTACAGAATGTGGAGGGAAATCAAACTATTGGCTGAATCTAAGCCTGTGGTTGCATCAATGGTTGATATGGCAGCTAGTGGAGGATACTACATGGCCATGGCAGCACATACTATAGTCTCTGAAAATCTTACTTTAACTGGTTCAATTGGTGTCGTCTCAGGTCCGTTATAACACCCTGCAACTCGTTTACTTACATTTGGAGTTAGTTTTGAATTCTGACTAAGTTTGTTGCAGTTAAGTACAAGATGGGGAAACTGCATGAAAAGATTGGTTTCAATAAAGAAGTCATATCAAAGGGACGATATGCGGAGATGTATGATGTTGAACGACCATTCAGGTAAGATGATCTTTGATATATAAGATTCATCTATAACGATAAACTATTTTGTAGATTACCAAAATACAATTTCTGTTCAAATTTATTAGCTTTTTATAATCCTAACCGCTTAACAAATCTCTTTCAGACCTGATGAAGAGAAACTGTATGCAGAAGATGTCCGAAATGTTTATAATCAATTTCGTGACAAGGCGGCATGTTCTAGATCGATGACTGTAAGTGGTAACTCGAACATATGGTTTATCATTTTAAGTTACTTAATTAGCAACATTGTGTTACACCTGCAGGTGGATGAGATGGAGGAGGTAGCTCAAGGAAGGGTATGGACTGGTAATGACGCTGCTTCACGAGGTTTAGTCGATGCAATTGGAGGGTTTTCACGGGCTGTTGCTATAGCCAAAAATAAGGCTAACATTCCTCACAATAAAAAGGTTGGTTTCATGTTCTCTTTGTTATTTGACCCATTCAACCAGTTTCGTATAACTTGTTTTTACTTTAAGTATGGCATAATCAGAAATATGGTTATAACTGCAGCCCACTTGTTTTACCTTTAGGGATATAGTATAATCCGAATATATTTGTTGATACAATATTGTTGATTGTCTCTAGGTTACTCTTGTTGAGCTGTCAAAACCATCACTCTCTTTAAAAAAATTCCTATTTAGCATGTTGAGTTCAGCAATAGGAATAGACTCAACACTAAAGCATCTGCGGGATGATTTTGCAAACGTGTGATGGGGCAAGCACGTATGGATGGAACCATGTTTCATGGGTCAGAAGGATTTTCATTTACAGACTACCTAAGTTCTCTTTGATATAGGGTTAAGCTAAGTTACGAAGCATTTTGGTTCCAAGATAAAACATTACTGTGTGCCGCGAGTGTTATTGGTAAGTTTATATTTATTTTTCATGTTAAAAGTCACTATGTGTCGGGATTGTTATTGGGTAAGTTTATATGTTATGTTTAGTGTTAAAAGTCGCTGTATGTTGGGAATATTCTTGGTTAAGCTTATATGTTCTGTTTTGTGTGAATACATTCTACTAAGACTGTTACCGTCAAAGGTCAAGACAATTGATATCCAAGTGTTGTTGTCGAACTCGAAGTACATTAATTGAACCAACGTGAGAATCACTTAAAAGAAGATATTATCGGTAATAGATTTCTTGTAACTTAAAGAGATCCTAGAGTCGTAACACCCTATTCAAAGAGGTAACATGCCACACTTACGTCACCAGATGAGACATTAAATAAATATCCTTTTCAAAGTCGACACGCAAATACCCATTATTGACAACCATCAAAATGCATATCTACATGCATATGATAGAGAGTACAAATGGGAGATTCTTTTAAGATAGTAGAAAGTTCTTTAATGTTTATAAATTTTTTGAACGGTCTATAATGTTTATAATAATGGTTATTATTAAATTAGGAACTTATAGACAACTGAAAGAACGTCACCCATGAAGTCATTTCATGTTAAATATTATCCTTGGTTTCCAAGCATAATCTTATTAATATATATATACTTGACAAGTACAAGATGCATATAGAACAACTAATAAACTGAACCTTCTCAACACCTTTGCTCTATCAAAACAGTAAACATGTTTAACTCAACATGCAGCACACATATACTAGTCTGTCCCTTTGGGCTGTCTCCGGCCATCTCATCCCCTTACTCGACCTCATCCCGCCACCGTCCTCCGCCGCGGCCTCACCATCACCATCGTCATCTCCGCCGCCAACCTCTCGCTTCTCGATCCTCTCTTATCCTCACACACCCTCTTCTCTCCACAAAGTCCTGGTACCTGAACCTGTCCACAGCCCATCATTCCACTTATCGCCAAAGTGACCGCCACCCGACAACTGTTTGATCCCATAGTTCAATGGTTTGAGTCCCACCCTACGCCACCGGTGCCATCATCTCCGACTTCTTTCTCGGGTGGACTCATGATCTTGCTTCCCACCTAGGCGTTCGCCATGTGGTGTTTTCGCCTTCAGGTGCTCTTGGTTACTCCATTTTTGATAGGTTATGGCGAGATGCATTGGATATCAATGCACTCGGTGATGGAGACGAAAGCTTCGTGCTTTCGTTCCCCGACATCCCAACACGCCCGCTTTTTACTTGTGGCAGATGTCACAGCTGTGGCGAAGCTATAAAAAGGGTGAACCCGGGTTTGAATCTTTTAGAAAGGGTGTTTTGGATAACATGAATAGCTGGGGAGTTGTGTTCAACACATTTGAAGGTATGGAAGGTGATTATATTGATTATGTGAAGAAACAAATGGGTCATGACAGGGTTTGGGCAGTTGGCCCGTTACTTCCGGACGAACATGACGCGAAGGGTATCACTGAACGTGGTGGGTTGAGTGTAGTGCCACCTGATGATCTGCTCACATGGTTGGACAAAAGCGCGATAACTCAGTTGTGTATATATGTTTTGGTAGCCGAGGAATGTTAAGCGAGAAGGAAATGAGGCCACTAACAGGTGCTCTCACGCTTAGTAACGTAGATTTCATTTTGTGTGTGCAGGCGGGTAGTTCGAGCCTCATCCCAAGTGGGTTCGAACACGAGGTGGGGGGTCGAGGGTTCATAGTCAAAGGTTGGGCACCCCAACTGGCTATACTTAAACATCAGGCTGTAGGATCGTTTCTGACTCATTGTGGTTGGAACTCATTTGGAAGGAGTTACATCAGGTGTGATGATGTTGACATGGCCATTGGGTGCGGACCAGTTCACCAATGCCGCACTACTGGTTGACCAGTTGGGTGTGGGGAAGCGAGTTCATGAGGATGGACCGGAGAGTGTTCCTGACTCGGTCAAGTTGGCTCGGTTGTTGGAGGAGTCACTGAATGTTGATAGGCCCGAGCGGGTTAAAGTTAAAGAGCTAAGCCGAGCAGCCATCAATGCGGTCAAAGAAGGAACATCAGTAAAGAATTTGAATGCATTCGTAAAGCTTCTATCTGAGATTTGAACTCTAAGGTCTCTATTAATTTTATCCATGATTCAAACATTGTATTATTACTTACTTGTTTAACATCTAGATTAGTCGAACTACCACTGCCAAGCAATGTGCAAGGTAGACCATGAATTGTATGTGGTTATTTATGACAAGTGTAACGTGAACAAGTGCATCAATACTATGGATCCTAATGACATGACAGTAAATCGTAAGTGATCGGTTGTTGGTTTGATCAGTGGGGGCGATGGAAGATGATTAATTTAAACGACGTTTTGTTTCTCATATGAAAGAGATGAACATTAGTAGCAGATGATAAAGTATCATATGTAAGAGTAGCAGAGAGACAGAATACTACAATAATTTAAACATAAAATACATAGAAGACGATTAACTTAAACGACATTTTGTATCTACTTTGTCTTAGGAACATGATTTCACTTTTAACACGAAACAAAACAAATAAACTTAGGGACTGCTTATTTGGACCTTAAAGGAAAAATGAACTGGAATAAACATCAAAACGAGGACACCTTGATCTTGGAATAAACATGCTTCATACCTTAGCTTTGGTTATTATAATGTGTGATAAGCTCTTGAGATCAAAGAGATGCTAAGTAGTCTTTTAGCAAACTGAAACTAGAGTCTGCAAATGAAGATCCTTCTGACCCGTGAAACATGATTCCATCCATACGAGCTTGCACCCCATCACACATCGCAAAATCATCCTGCAGATGCTTTAGTGTTGTGTCTATCCCAATTGCTGAGCTTAACATGCTAAATAGGATTTTTTGTAAAGATAGTGATGGTTTCGACACCTCAACCTCAACCAGAGTAACCTACAGAGGAAATCAACAATCTTGTTATAACATGTATATCAGTCGTATGCTGCCATACGCATGTAGCAATTTCAACCCATTTATATGTAAGCGGGCTAATTTGACCAGCCAAAGCAGGTAAAGGAAAAGAAGTAGCTGATATGGAGACGGTGGATCAAATGGTATATAGTGGTGAAAATTGTCTAAAGCGTGTTTGAATGCCTATAACCTCTTAAATCATTAATAAAATAAATTATTATCTTAGTAACATAACATCTTAAAATCAAGTTGGTACAATAATAACCTATAAATTCAGATAAAGAACAAATATTGTCGTAGGTCAACCCACCTGTTTTTTATTGACACTTATAAATGACTAGGGTTAAATGGGCCTGTTTGAGATTTGTATTGTGTCTATTCCAATTGTAAAACCCAACATGCAAAATAGGATTTTTATGTAAAGCTAGTGATGGTTTTGTAATCTTTGGAGACAGTCAACAATATTGTTGTGACAAATATATCAGCCGTATGCTGCGTGACAGAGGCATCAATGTCAACTCATTTATATTAAAGCTGGATAACTGTATTCTATGTATTATATTGAAAACAAGTATCATAATAGAATATGTGTTCTAGATTTTTAATTTATTTTTATTGTAAATGCCTTCAGATTAATCATTCTTGACAACCAATGAGAGCAAACAAAGAGCACACTAAACCAACCTTTTTGTTTTGAGGTATATTAGCCTTGTGTTTGGCTATAGCAACAGCCCGTGAAAATCCTCCAATTGCATCAACTAAACCTCGTGAAGCAGCATCATTACCAGTCCATACCCT
>CM046044.1:36006455-36196912 GCA_025215565.1 Flaveria ramosissima | reverse complement strand
AATCAATTAGTTAAATCCCATGATGCCACGAGACTTATTTTATATTCCAAATTTCAAGTGTCTCCAACACGCCTTTATGCTTTAATTGATTTAATCAAAATTAGTATCTTTATTGAGTTTTAACAGTTTTTTTAAGGGATTTGAACGTAAAAGAAATTACACATTAGCTATTTGCTATGATTGCTTTTAGTGGAAATTCTAATTGTAAGATATTTCTTTTTTATATAATAGATCAGGTTTAAAATTACACATTAGCTATTTGCTATAATAGCATTTTAGTGGACATTAATTTAATCGTAAGATATTTATTTTTTATACAAAAGATCAATGGTTTAAAATTTATAAGATACATATATAAGTTATATATATATATATATATATATATATATATATATATATATATATATATATATATATATATATATATAAAGATGTTTTACGGAAAAAATCGTTATAAGAAAGATACAAAACTAGTTTCAAATACATAGCGTGAAAGCATTTAACGTTCACTTGATATAAAAAAAGATAAAAATATAATGAATTATAGATACAAGTAACCATCTAGTTTATAATGGTTCAAACATTTTATATATATTCATATTATTTTCATAAGTTTGTATATATCTGGTTATGTATTAATCAAACAAATATTACATAATGCATAATTTCATCAACTTTTAGTCAAATACTCAAATTAATGTTGCGTTCCCAGTAAGTGGCACGTGAGGAACAAGAGGGCACGTGCCTAAATCTTGGATTTATTCGTTTATCATTCTCGAAAATTAAATAAATTTTGATTGATAATATAACGGATCCTATATATTATCTCAAGAACTTCAATGATTGACTAAACACGTTGTGTTTATATAATACAATCAATGTTAACAAACTTATTAATTAATCGGTATATGACATCCTCGCCAATAATTCCAAAGGAAATAATATGACTTACGGAGACGGACTCATCTAGAAACAAAACCTAAGGTTCAAACTACTATCTATGCTCTAACATTGTTTTACGCTCGTACTCATCGTGGAATGGCCATCTCAAGGTTTTTACCTGTGGAGGATCGAACCCGGGTCTCCACTAGAGAACCCAATCTGCCTACCGCTACACCACTTGAAGTGGTTACAAAGTTGTTTATATAGCAAATGCAATTACAACTCCCATGCTAGTATCTATGGTTGAAGTTAACAAGTTCACTGAAGCTTTCAACAATTCCATCAATGGCACGTATTGCTTGCAGCCAGGGGCGGATCATAGTTGAAACTCGGGGGGGGGGGGGGGGGGGGGGGGGGTTCGTCGGTTAAACTTTAGTCCGGTAGTGTAAATTTTTATATAAAACTCGAGTTCGCCCCCCCCCCCCCCTCAAAATAAATATTTTAATTTCGCCCCCCCCCCCCCCCTACGGGAGTGTTCAAGCTCCGCCATTGCTTGCAGCAAAATGCATGTTCTAGCTAGTGATCTAGTTGTAGAAGTTACCAGAGATGGAGATTGGCTCGTTGAAAGCTCGTGAGCTACTTGAGAATGAAGTTGTCCAAAACTTGGGTGTAAACAAGTTGAGCTCTCGCGAGGTACCTGAGATTGGCTTGCTACAAATCTTGAATCAACCCGCGCTTAAACGAACTTGAGCTTGAGCTTGAGCTTCATATATTGAGTTTGACTAAACTCTTGAGCCTAAATAAGTCGATCATTAAAATAATTTTTATATAATATAATAAAAGATATACTTACATAAACACTAGTTGGTGTAACCCGCACTATGCAGCGGAGCTTATAAAAGTTGAAAGATTTACTTCTGATGATTTATACATTAATAATAACCACACGAAAAAAGGTTACATAAGAAACACTGACAAATATGTAATATAAAAAAAACCTCAAAAAAGAGAAGAAAGATAACGAATGCGTAAATGGTGATTTTACTATAATTAACGAGCTCTATTGTAAATTGATTAAAAAAATTTTTTTGACATAACTTGAAGGCTTAAGTATAAAACTTACAAATAGTCCAGGTGATTAAATGTAAATTTAACATAATTCAAAGGCTTAAGAATAAAATTTAAAAAAATTCAGGTGATTAAATGTAAATTTGACACAACTCGAAGGCTTAAATATAAAATTTTGAAAAATACAAAATAAGTATGTATTAATTTTGAAAAAAAAGAAGAGAAAAAGTATTGTGCTTAGTTTCAAAAAATCTTTAGAGGTTTAAATGTAAACTTATAAAAAAATAGGTTTTTTATTAGTTTGAAGAAAAAATTATTGTGGTAACATTAAGAAAACCTACACATCACTACTCATAATTTTTTCTATTTGTTACATATAGTGATTCAGTCGGTGTTATCAAGACTATTTTCCGGCTTGTCTTAAACGTTGATATATTTGGATATTATTATACTATGTAAATAGTTAGTGATGATATACTTAAATGTTTAAATAAAATTATACTTTAATCAAATAGTATTATGTTCTAAAAATATAAATAATAGATGTATATATTTAATATTTAAAATATTATAAATAAAATAACACTTAAAATAAATATATATTAAATAATATATTAATTAGGAGAAATTTATTAAATATGAGCAAATTAAGAAATTGTACCTTATGTATAAAAAGTTATATTAGGTGTCTTAAATTTCAAGTGAAATTACAAATGTGTCATCATTACATGCTTTATATAATAGTTTAGATAATATATAGTTTTTCTTATTATCATTATTATAATAGTATTTAGTAATTATATATTTAAGTATCAAAATAACATAATACTTATTTATAAATTTAATTATTATTATTATTATAAGAAAAATATTTTGTAATTATATAGTTAAGTATTCAAATAAGATAAGATTTATTAATATATTTAAATGTTAATTTAAAGTATTATAAATAATATAATATCTAATGTAGTGAATTAAAATAATCTTATATTATTAAATAATGTAGTAATTAATATGTTAATTCAAGAAGATTATTAAATAATAAGCAAAATAGAAATGATTGCATAGAATACTTGTACGAGAAGTTGTATGAGACATCTTAATTTTTCTTATAAAATAACACAGAATACTTGCACAGAATATAGTAGTATATATTATGATATTAGAAATAACCACAACTATTTTTATTATGCATAAACTACGATTTAAACAACTAATAATTACATAATAATATATATAATGTTGTATATAAAAATTTTAAAACTTAAATGCAGTATAAAAATTTTTTAATAAAAATAATCAATAACAAATGGGTTGATAGCTTGAAAACTATTCATGAGTTGAGGTAAAGCTCTATTAAGTAAACGAGTCAAATTCAAATTTAGACGAGCTCGATAACTTAAACAAGTCAATTCAAGCATAGACGAACTTAGAATTAACTTTTTTAATTGCATCCCTGCTAAAAACAAATATGCAAATTCATGTGCCATCAACAATTGTAGAGTTTTAAATAAGATCTCATAGTTCTTAGTTGAGTAAGTTTATAAAATGCTAAAAACATGCGTCTTCTCATCACTCACCTCATATGTATATTTCAAATGAGGAAAATTGCATGATTCTTAGTTGATATCTTTTGATGTTTTAGGTTGACTTTTTGTTTGTTGGCATCTTCATCAATTTCTTAGCTAAAAACATTAGTGTCTTGTACGATCCCGTTCCCGGAAAATCTCACAGTTGGTTAATCATAGCATAAAATCATTTTAATAACAAACAATGCAGCGGAATAAAATAAACATTCACTTAAAACTTCAGTTGATATTGTAATCACACATTTGTCCTTCAATTATAAATAAAACATAGTACTTTTTCTTAAATTACAATAAAAGATTTCATAAACAGGAATGTCATCCATTGCCATCCAAGTAGCCCCCAACCTGGTGTCATCCTCAGCATCAACATTTACCTGCTAACTATTATGCATAAAAGTCAGCTTCGCTGAGTGAGTTCTAGTTTTAAATAATATAAGAAAATATAAACTATATCCTTCATATAATGATCATGCATACATCATAATACATAGCATTTGCGTCTTAATAAGCATGTTCATTATCTTTCATTCTTTTATTATCTTTCGCTTCATCATAAACGAGATTGCACAAGGCAAGAGCTCCGTGTTGATCGACAACGAATGTCGATCCCTTTCGGTACACATGAAAACGGTAGCTAACCCCCGACAGTTGATCCACACTGCAAGGCACATAGCCCGCTCATGAATATGGATCCATCATCATACATCAGACTCACGTAAGTGAAGTCTATCATAGTGCTTGCAAGACTTTTCATCATCAAACGGGCCCGGGGTAACATTCATTAAGTTTCACTTTTCATTAATATTATCTTCCATTTTAATACATAATACTTAGCTTATAAGTACACAACATACCAAGTACAATTCATCATAAAAAAATAACCGACCCTCCACGGGACAGCGGGGGTTCGGGGGCGGCAGCCCCTGACAGCGGGGTCCTAGGGGCAGCAGCCCCTAGTGGGGTCCAAGAGGCAACGCCCCTGGCTGGGGTCGTGCTGCCAGGTCAGCGCGAAAACTTTTTATTTCTAATCATTTATATATCACAATTCCTTATAGAAAAATCGATCTTCCTGTTAAAACCTCTTTAAATCTTGGTCATTTAAAAACGTATATTTAGTATGCATAATAACCCCAAAACACGGAAAACTTATAAATAAGGGGATCTAGAACTCACCTGGATGTAGTGAGTAGCTTCTAACCCAAGCTTCTAAGCTAGGATCACACTACACAGCCTGCAGATAAGTTAACACTCTAAGGGGTTAATTTCTGCCTAAATTCGCTGCTAATTTCGCTGCCAGATAAGCAGTTTCGCTGCCAGCTTCGCATGGCAGTTTCGCCCAACTTTCGTTGGAATTCCATGGATGCGAAATTACTTGCGAAACTATAGTTTCGCAGAAGACTCATAGTTTCGCAGCTTGAATAAGCAATTTCGCTGGATGCACAGACAGTTTCGCAGATCGAGCTGAAATGACGAACCAGCCCATTTTTAACCCAAAATCGCAACTTTTTACGTCCAAACCCTTAGTTTATCATCCATGAGGCTATAACTAAGCTTTTTACATGTTTTCATACGTAAAATTATGACCTTTATGCGATTCTTTGTAACTTTTCAAAACCCAAAACCCTAGAATTCGGGTTTGATCTACAGAAGAGTTTAGAGGATGATTCTTACCTGGATTTCTTGCTCCTTTCTTGTGCTTTGATGCTCAATCATTCAGATCTTCAATCCCTTAACCTTTGAAGCTCTAAATCTTGAGTTTCTCTTCACTTTCTCTCTCTACTTTCTCTCTCTAGAAATTGGTGGTTAGGGTTACAAATGAGGAAGATGATGGCTGATTAGGTGGGTTAAAGGGCTGATTATGGCCTTTAATCCCTTAGGCTATTACCCAATAAGCCTAATTTAGTCCATAACCCATTTCCTTCCTTTATTTTTATTAAATACCCATTAATTAAGCCCATTAGCATTGATGACTTGTTTTGACATTTCGGGGTGTTACATGTCTTCTCATCACTCACCTCATAGTTTTAAATATCTCATAGTTCTTGGTTGAGTATGTATTTATCATCTATTTTGTTCATGATTCTTCTGATGTTTTAGGTTGATATGTTGTTGGTTGATATCTTCATCAATTTCCAAGGATGTTATGATTATATGATTTCTTTCAATATAACGAGAGTTCTAGACTTGCAAGTTGCAACACCCTATTCAAAAGAAATAACATGCCATACGTAATCAGATTACACACTAATTACCTTTTTCAAATTCGACACGAAAATACCCATTGATGCCAACCTTTTAAGGCTCTTCTAAATATAAAACAACTAATCCAAACACCTAGGGTGCAAGAAAGACAAGTAAAATGAAATGTATGTGTGTGTGTGTCGGCCTCCTATGAGAACAAATGGACATAAATCCTATTGTCTCTATATTATGTGGGGTGGAGACAGAATCATTTAACCATCTCTTGGCTACTTGTTCTTATGCAAAATGCTTGTGGAGCCAAGTGTGCAAGTGGTGCAAAATTCCCAATTTTACATGCAATTTGTGGTGGATCTATTGGCAATTCCAAAGTGTGGATCAAACCCTTCGCCACACGAGAAAGGACTAGACGCGTTCTTCCATTGGTTTCTATGTCGGGCACAAGATGATAGGATCTTCAACAAAATGACGAAGGGTTCACAAGTACTAGAAAAGAGCAAAGATAATGTATTTTTATGATTTAAAAAACATGGCAAAAATACAATCACTTGAATGGACATGTTGCGATTGTATTGTTTTTGCATTATTAGCTACTTGCCGACAGTATCTATCTATAACCTAATGCTCTAGTGATATGGTATTTGTCCATCATAATAATTGTGCGAGTTCAAATACTTACAACTGTAAAAAAAATAGTGATATTAAGGTGTATAAAAACCGTTAGTTCAATAAAAAATGCTGGCAATATGAACTTTTCATATTAATAAAGCTTCAATTATTCCAAGAAAGATTTAAGACTTTGCAAACAACAAAAAAAAAAGCTAAAACAAACAATTAAAGAAAATCAATATATACAACAAAAAGTCTTGATTTCTATTAATTCTTGATTTCTAGGAGGCTTGTAACTAACTTGATATTTGTTCCTCCAAGTGTCGAATGCTACCTTTGATGTAGAGATATATAATATGAATTACATGTATGTACAAAATATTTCGTCTGATCTTTGTAACCTTCATATCCAAATGACCAAATCTTCCATCTTTTGTTTATCTTCGTGATCACTTTATTGAAATCAGATGTTGAGGATTTTTGAAATGTTTGTCAGATCCTTTTCTTTACTTGCGCTTATTTTTGTCGGAAGTCTTCTTCACATATGCTTGTAAGGGTAGCTACTAGTTAGAGTTTCCGGCTTCTCGATAAAACCTTAAGTGCAAATAGAATCGAACTAACTACATGGATAACACATAATCTCCATCTACAAGAGTTGACTACTTTTCTATATGCTGATGACTAAAACTACTAAAACCCTTTAATGCTAATTATACATGTTTTGCATTTATAGTCTCAATATTTTTCTCGCCAAGTGCTATACACTAATGTACAAAAAATATAATGTATAAATACCAACACTATAAGTATAATGTAAATATTTTCAGTATCATTTTTAAACAATGTAAAGCCAGGTATTATAAGTTTTCTCATATTTGATGATGACAAAACACTCAACTCAAAATTATTCTAGGATAAGACTAAAAAACAATCCAGAATGAGCCCATTTGCGTATAATATGGGCTTGGCTTATTCTACTTTAGTGAGTTGGGACTTGGGCTTGTGAAAAGCTCAATTACCCAATCAAATTAATCGATGATTTTTGTTTACTACAGTAAGTCAGTAACACATTTAGATTTTGTTAGGATTAATTCTTTATTCTAATCTTTTGAATCGTGAGATACATTAATTACCAGCAAACCATTCCTTACCACTATCATAAACTTACTAAACCAACTCATCTTTGAATAATTACCCTATATATGAAAAAATGAAGGGGAGACACAATTGGGTTATTTTGTTTGTTGTTTGGCCACATATGTTTGTGAAGTTGTGCATTTTAGCCCTCATCTGAGTTTAAAGGAGAGAACCCTCTTTTCTCACTGGATTTTCTGTAGAGACAGGGGTGCTCTCTGTTATCCCACACCATCGCTTCCACCTGCAGCGCCACCGTCTTCCGCCTGCATGGTCGTTCTTTGCCGGCGGTGTTCGGTTTCCAACCCCCCTAGAAAAGTCGGTAGCGGCGGGGGAAACCACATACGTCGGTGGTGTCGGCGCCTCCTGTGGAGGTTTTTGATTTCTAAGTGTTGTGATGGTTGTGTCGCGGCTGGTATAGCCTGAAACGACAACAGCTCATGACATCTCTTTGCATCAGTTCTTCCCAATGAAACCCTAGCGCGACCTTCTTACGCAAATCTGCAATTTTAGCAAAGAGTTTGTAATTTTTCGGTTCGGTAAACTATGTGTTTTTGCTTGGTTGTCGGTGGAAGGCGGCGATGCTCTCGGTGGTGATGCCGGTGCGTTCGCTTGCATGTCGTCGATGCTTTCGGTGATGATGTCGGTTCGATCACTTACATGTAGGCCTTGCATATTTGCCTGAGGTAGGCCCGATCTTAGATTCAACATGTTTTTTCATGGTTGCGGTGGGTCTGTTGGCCTTTCGCATCCCTATTATGGTCGTTGGCTGTCTTTGTCCATTCGAGATGATCTCCTACTTTGGATAGTTGATGTGTTGGTGTCGATGATGCTAAGCGTATGCTTACCTAAGACGGTTGTTCGTTGATGTCGATGATGATGGACATGTCTTCATCTGAGACCATTGCCTCTGGTCTATCTGTGATTTTATATGAAAACTGGTGCCAGTTACCTTGGCATCCATTTTTGTTATGCAGCCACAATCAGGTATCGGTTCAATTGTTGCTATACATGTATTAGAAAGTATTGTCGGTTGGTTATCTTATTATGTTGTGAAGTTGTGGTTCATTGATGTCGATGATGATGAACGAGTCTTCGTCTGAGACCATTGCTTTCGGTTCAATTGTGAATTTATATGAAAACCGGTGCTGGTTGCCTTGGCTTGGCATTCATGTTCGGTGTGCAACCGCAACCGGGTATCGGTTTAATGATTACTTTGGCTCCAGAAAAAACTGTTAAGTAGTGGCTATGATGATGGAAACGTAAATCTGAGCCTCGGTTTACCCCATTTTTAACGCGCGTCTGGGTTAAAACACTAGTTTTGTTTTAGTTACTAAACTAGTATAGAAACCTGTGTATTATATGATTGAATATGAATATTAAATTAAAAGCTCTTAATCAATATTTATAAATTATAAAATTGTTATTTGAGATAAAATATGATTGAAATTTTGTATAATCAACTATTTAACTATCTCAAGGAAAAAATAACAATATTCTTTTATAATTTCAAAAAAGATTTGTTTAAAAATTATTTTCTAAACATTTTGTTTGTTAAAAATGATTTTTATTAAAATTACGTTTTTATAAAAGAAACATGTTTTTTATTTATTAAATATTTGTTTAACAATTTGAAAAGGATATACAACATCATTAGGATTTAGTATTATCATTAAAGAGTTAACTTACTATGTTAGCGACATAAGAAAAAATGATTATGAGAAGATGACATGTGTCAAAATAATTGTGAGAAGATGACATGTGGAAATAATTATTTTGTTCTATTAGTATAGATTCATATAGATTCATAAAAAAACAAGAGTAAACTTCGCTTTTACTCCTTGTGGTTTGATCCAAATAACGATTTTCCTTCAAACGTTTCAAAATTACGATTTTATTCCTTATAGTTTGCAATTCATTCAATTTACTCCAACTTATTCACACCGCTAAATAAGTCTGTTAATTATAAGAGCTTTTTAGATATTTTACTAATAGGGGCTACTAATGTAACTTATTAAACTATATTATTAATACAAATACAGATGTACATATCTCATACACACACACACACACACTCTCTCTCTCTCTCTCTCTCTCTCTCTAACTCTCTCCCAAAAAAAAACCTAGAAGCCACCAACTCCACACAGCCACCACCACCACCATAAAACAACCACCACCCCCCGTCAACCCCTTGAACCACCGTCAACCACCACAACACAACCACCACCACCTCTAACCTCATCACTACACACCGCCACACCACCTGTACCACTGTAACTTCCACCATCGACGCCACCCCATAGCATTGCCGCAAGTTCCACCACCCGATTCATCTGTCACCAACGTCATCTTCACCGTCCAGTATACACTCCACATGACCATCTTCCCCTATATACCCAAATTTATTTAGGGTTTTTGTTGTGGGTTTTTTCTTAAACAAATTGATTTTTGAGGCAGATCGATGGTGGAGATCTGAGGGAGATTGTGGCTGGCCGCTTGTGATAAGGATTCATCTAGGGTTGTGTGGTGGCGGTGTGGTGGTTGGTGTAACAGGTAGGGTTTGATGGTGATGGTTAGATGGTGATGGGAAATAATATGTGGGATGAAATGGTGGAGCAATGATAGAGGTGGGTGGTGGTGTGATGGTGGAGGTGTGTGGTGGTGTGACGGTGGAGGTGGCCAGGGTAGGTGTTGGTATCAGGAGGTGGTAGGGTGGGTTTTGGTGTCTGATATGTAAATAAATATACATGTTAATAATGCATATCTTTACCCATCTTAAGTGTTTTTTGTTACAATTCATCTTTATCTATACTTAATTATGATAAATTTGGATTTTGTAGTTTTGGATGGTTGCTTGATTTTGGAAGTTTAGAGGCTGTTATGGTCATGACTGATTCTGTCATGGCCATAACATGCATCAGGCCCCTATTTCCTGCGTATTATGGTCATGACTGATTCTGTCATGGGCATAACACGCATCAGGCCCCCTTTTAAGCCCTTCTTCTTCTTTATTTTGGGGGAGACGAATTTCAGAGTAGAAACCCTAGTTTTTCTCCATTCTTGTGGCAACTTTGAAGGAGTTCTTTCAAGAGTTCAAGCTAGGTTGAAGATCAAGCATTTCAAAGGAAGATTCAACTCCACACAACCCACCTCTACTCATCTTTGGTTTGAAAATCTCTAGATCTACATGTTTTCTTCTATTGTCATGAGCTTGGTTGTGATTTTTGTAAGCCTCATGGGCTAAACACTCTTTATCACTTAGATTAGATGAAGCTTAGCATACTTTGACATATTACTTGTAACTTTTGGTGATGATTAGGTCAATGTTTATTACAAGGCTATGATATTCTTCAATGATTATGTATGCTTGTTGAAATTGGTGAAATGATGAATCTTGTGGGTGTTATAATCACATATTATTGGAAAACTTTGTGTTTTAGAACATCTATTCATGAAATGCATACATTAGTGTGTGGTTTATGGCATTTGACTAGGAATGATAAATGATGATTGATTATCTAGTCATGTTAAACAAGTGTGCATCCAAATACATGTGTTTGTGAAGACCATTATGTTTGTTATAAATATATCCTAACATTGTGTATGTGTAACCATATATAATACGCATAATTATGAGTTGTGTATTCGTGTTAAGGCATTCATAAATTGAAGAATTTACATAGCTATTGTTACATTACGCGAATTGAGGTGTTATCATATGTTTATCGTGCTAACTTTCCAAATATTTGTGGGTTTGGTATCCTTGACGGGAGTCCTAACCATCTTCAACTTTGGCTTAATAATATCATTGGGTCTTCTTGGCATAACTTTAGGTGGCTATTCTATGTTTATCGTCTTAGCTTTCCAACGAGTTATAAAATTAGATAACCTTGATAGGAGTCTAGTTTATATCCATGTTCAATGTGTAGAAGATGATCTCACCATAGGTTCATGTATGTTGTCATTGTTTTGTTAAGCGGATTCAAAGTCTAAGTGATATCTTCCTCTAATTGATTATCTTCATCTTCGTCTACTTCCTTTATTGGTTTAATTATTAGCTAAATCAGTTAGTTATATTATTCACAAATCATATTTCATCGACTAGATAATGAGAAAGACTTAGTATTAGAAGCTTTCGTGTCCTTGGATCGATACTTGGTTCTTACCAAAAGCTATACTACTATCCGGTAGGTACACTTGCCTATTGTATGTGTAGTTAGTCATAAGGTGAAAATCATTTTTATAAATTTAAAGCTTAATTGTGTAAAATCCATTATCAATATATATATATATATATATATATATATATATATATATATATATATATATATATATATATATATATATATATATATATATATATATATATATATATATATCAAACACACATCAAGTTTTTGGCGCCGTTGCTGGGGACACGACAATTCTGAGAACGATCCGAGTCATTACTTTAGCCAATCCTTTGTAGTTACTTAGTTAAGTTTAGTTAATTGTTACATTTGTCTTTCTTTATGCATTGGGTAGTGTTTGTGTTTTCAGGAAGCTTATGTCCGCATCTTCACCGGTTGAGGATCTTGTAGAACCTTATTCCGAACCCGAAAAGATTATCAGGAGAAACTTGAGGGCAAGATCCCAAAAGGTAGCACAAGAAATCGAAGGTGAAGCAACGAGGCAAGAATACACAAATGAAACCAAAAGTGAAAAGGAGGATACAAACGAAACCAAAAGTGAAAGAGAGCACACCGAAGACACAATGGCGGGGCAAGAAAATAGAAGAACAATCTATGATTTTGCCAAACCATCTTTGGAAGGTGCAAGACCTAGCATTGTACGACCGAGTGTGCAAGCTAACAACTTTGAGATCAAATCAAGCACAATTCAAATGATCCAAAACAATTGTCAATTTGATGGTCATCCGAATGATGATCCAAACTTTCACCTTGCAAACTTTCTTGAGATATGTGATACCTTCAAGATCAATGGAGTTAGTGATGATGCAATTAGACTCCGATTATTCTCTGTCTCACTACGTGATAGAGCAAAGCAATGGTTGAACACACTCCCTATTGGTTCCATCACCACTTGGAATCAAAAGGCCGAAAAATTTCTCTTGAAGTATTTTCCACCATCAAATACCGCTAGATTAAGGAATTTGATCACATCATTCCTGCAAGATGAAGGAGAATCACTCTATGAAGCATGGGAAAGGTACGAAGATTCAATGAGAAAGTGTCCACATCATGGATTGGAACCTTGGTTTCAAATCCAAACCTTTTACAATGGGTTATGTCCAGAAAGTCGTCAGATTATTGATGCATCTGCACGAGGTGTGTTTTGGGATAAAACACCCGAGGAGGCACATGAGTTGATTGAAGATTTGGCCAACAACAGTTGTTCATGGCAAGCTCCAAGAACCAGGCAACTTCATTTTTGTGTCTTGAAGGTTGTAATTGTCTGAATGTTTTGTGATGTTGGTTTATCAATTTTAAATTTATAATATTTTGATGTGTGACTGTTAGTATATGTGTATATATATATATGTATATATGCGTATACATATACCCACATATATTGTTTAATTATTATCTCACATTTTCATTTTGTAGGTAATGGCGAATGACGATCTTCATCGGTTTCTTAAATTCGAGCAAGGCAGCGAGAGCGCTAAGCGATATGAAGCCATTCGCTTGAGGAACTTTGAGCCCTCACGCATGATTTGCATGTCCACCTTGGAAGCTCTGGGAGAGAAGTCTCGTGTTGACGCTATGCTCACGAAACCATGGCAACGTTTCTTCTCGATTCGTCAGCCTCAGTACAAAGAGCTCGTGTTGGAATTCTGTGCTACTTATCGATTTGCTCACCCGGTCACTTACTTACATGATAAGTACGCCATTTCTTTCAAATTGGGTGGTGAGGATCACAAGCTTTCTGTTGCTGAACTTGGGGACGCGCTTGGCATTTATACTAAATCAGAGCTGAGAAGATCTCCATTTCTTCAAAGTTTAAAAAGATTGATCGAGGAACTTTATCTGCTTTCTGGCGTGAAATTGGGATGGAAAATCATTCCCCAAAGCACTCGATGAGTACACACCTGCATGATCCCCTTCATCGTTATTTTCACCGTGTGATTTCACATTCGATCTGTGGTAGGAAAAACAGCAGGGGTGTGGTGACCCGTAAGGATCTGTTTTTCTATATTGTTTAATCAAGCAGGTGCCTTGTAATCTGGCTTACGCTATGGCACAATTTTTCTCATCGTGCATCGGAACAAAGCCCGCTAGTTATATCTGTGGTGGTTCTTTCATAACACAGTTGGCTTTATCTTTTAATTTTATGACTGATGATGTTGTTTCAGGCTTGACACCTCTATTCCCCACATTACTCATTAGCACATCCATGTTAGAGAATATGAGTTTGGCTGCACGGTTTGGGGATGAAGGATGGAAGTTCATTAATGACGATGGAAACCCGTGGCAACCTTCACAGTTAGGTGGCGGGGAAGCATCTACGATAGCTGTTCGAGAAGAGGTACCAACCCCTCCACCACCTGTCGACCTAGCTGCGCGCATCGATCAACTTGCTCAGACACAAGAGCTCCTTGTCCAATCCGTTTCTCAGATTTCAGCTTCCATTCAGTGGATTTTCGAGGAGCTACAACAATCTGCACGTGCTGCCGATCGAGAGCCACGCCCATTCCCACCACCACCTTCTGGTATTATGGAGCATTAGTCTGATACCCTCCATTTATGTTTATGGGCTTTTCATTTGAGTTGTACTCTTTTGTGTATTTGTTTGTACAAACTCATGAACACTATGTGTTATTATTGTTTCTAGTAGTTTTCTTGTTAATGTTTTTTGTGCTTTGTTTTTCATTTTGTCGTTTCTTATTTTTGCTTCTAGTTATGCTTGTTAGATCATCTTGGAATCTTGGTTACGTGATTCGTGAGGTTGCTCTAGGCTTACTTGGAATCTGATCGCGCGCGTCAGGAATTTTTTATCAAGGGAGTCTTTGTTTTCTCTTTCATTCTCACTTGCATATTCATTGCGTCTAATTGCATTGTTTTTGCACATTTTGCACATTGAGGACAATGTGCCATTCAAGTGTGGGGATGATAGGGATTTTTGATTGATTTCATCAAAACCAGCGATCTTATATTTTTGCTTCTAACAAACTCCTCTTTGTGGCTAAATTTTTTTATGGTGTTCATTTTGCTTAAATGTTAGATTATTAAGCATAAGCTTACTTTTGAAATCACATTTTTAAAAGAATCCAATGAAAATACAATAACAATGTTGAAAATATCGTAATAATTGTCATGTTGATTGAAAGAGTTTTATGCCAAAGTTTGCATCGATTCCTACCACCCCGTTTCCATGAGTGAAATATTTGTGCCTTTCGAGCATTGTTTATTCACTATATATCATGCTCATGTTTTTGTTAATTATGGAGTGGCTCGAATGTTGTAACATTTTAGAACTTGCTCAGGTGATTCATTTCAAGATCATGAACTAAGTTATTGCATGAAAATAATTGAGACATTAGGAAAACTCACCTTGTGTACCCCGTTTTTTGTTTCTCTTCCCATGCCTGATCATCACCCTTTGTTGCCTTGTTGAGCCTAACCCTCACGTTATTGTTTTACCGTCATTCATAACCTAATTAGCCAAATAGCCTTTTTTCCTTTTAATCCTTGTGTTAAATTCCGGATTTTGTTAGTTGTCTAACTTATTTATGTAGCTGTAATTATCTTTAGAACAATCGTGTTATTGTTCTATTAGCGTAGTATATGTTATATTATAAAAAAAAGAAAAAAAACATATGAAAAAAAAGAAAAAAAAAAGAAAAAGAAAAAAAAGATTATTGCATTACTTTCTTCGTTTGTTTTAGGAGAAATCAATTAAAATGGGCAATTTTTTATGTTATAATGGAAAACCATTTTGGTAGCTCATTATTTGTATGTTGTTTTAGTTTATGTTAGTTAGTTTATTCTATTCATGTTTTGTAGTTGTTCGCACGTAGCATCTAGCGATTTCGGATTTTTAACATTTTAACCTCTATATCACCAAAATCCACACCTTCAACCCTAGCCCCGTTACAACCTTCAAAGACCTCTTGATTTGTGCAACTTTCTTATGTTATATGGTGGAGAATTTGATATCTAAGCAAGCTTAATGTTGCTTCATTATGTGTTTTGAGTGATTTACATATACACATCCCTATATATATATCCGAGTGTTGAGCGAATCATTGTGAGAAGTGCAAGTTAATGCATAAACCTCTTCCCATAAACATTGTCACATTTTATTAGATATTCTCACACTTTGGAAATTGGTTGACTCGTTGGTGTCCTCTTTAAATGTTGTATTTCTTAACAAGTCTTTTGCATTTAAATCTTTAGTTTGCTTGTGACCTACCTATCTATGTTTGTAAAGCCAATAGGAAGTTTGTTAGATCTTTTGAGATTTTGTTTGAGGGCAAGCAAAGCTTAAGTGTGGGGATGGTTGATATGTAAATAAATATACATGTTAATAATGCATATCTTTATCCATCTTAAGTGTTTTTTGTTACAAATTCATCTTTATCTATACTTAATTATGATTAATTTGGATTTTGTAGTTCTGGATGGTTGCTTGATGATTTCAATCGAAAAAGACAAGAAATACATGAAAATTTTGGAAGTTTAGAGGCTGTTATGGTCATGACTGATTCTATCAGGGCCATAACATGCTTTAGGCCCCTATTTCCTGCGCATTATGGTCATGACTGATTCTGTCATGGGCATAACACGCATCAGGCCCCCTTTTAAGCCCTTCTTCTTCTTCATTTTGGGGGAGACGAATTTCAGAGTAGAAACCCTAGTTTTTCTCCATTCTTGTGGCAACTTTGAAGGAGTTCTTTCAAGAGTTCAAGCTAGGTTGAAGATCAAGCATTTTAAAGGAAGATTCAACTCCACACAACCCACCTCTACTCATCTTTGGTTTGAAAATCTCTAGATCTACATGTTTTCTTCCATTGTCATGAGCTTGGTTGTGGTTTTTGTAAGTCTCATGGGCTAAACACTCTTTATCACTTAGATTAGATGAAGCTTAGCATACTTTGACATATTACTTGTAACTTTTGGTGATGATTAGGTCAATGTTTATTACAAGGCTATGAATGTTCTTCAATGATTATGTATGCTTGTTGAAATTGGTGAAATGATGAATCTTGTGGGTGTTATAATCACATATTGTTGGAAAACTTTGTGTTTTAGAACATCTATTCATGAAATGCATACATTAGTGTGTGGTTTACGACATTTGACTAGGAATGGTAAATGATGATTGATTATCTAGTCATGTTAAACATGTGTGCATCCAAATACATGTGTTTGTGAAAACCATTATGTTTGTTATAAATATATACTAACATTGTGTATGTGTAACCATATATAATGCGCATAATTATGAGTCGTGTATTCGTGTTAAGGCATTCATAAATTGAAGAATTTACATAGCTATTGTTACATTACGCGAATTGAGGTGTTACCATGTGTTTATCGTGCTAACTTTGCAAATATTTGTGGGTTTGGTATCTTTGACGGGAGTCCTAACCATCTTCAACTTTGGCTTAATAATATCATTGGGTCTTCTTGGCATAACTTTAGGTGGCTATTATATGCTTATCGTCTTAGCTTTCCAACGAGTTATAAAATTAGATAACCTTGATAGGAGTCTAGTTTATATCCATGTTCAATGTGTAGAAGATGATCTCACCATAGGTTCATGTATGTTGTCATTGTTTTGCTAAGCGGATTCAAAGTCTAAGTGATATCTTCCTCTAATTGATTATCTTCATCTTCGTCTACTTCCTTTATTAGTTTAATTATTAGCTAAATTAGTTAGTCATATTATTCATAAATCATATTTCATCGACTAGATAATGATAAAGACTTAGTATTAGAAGTTTTCATGTCCACTAATCGATACTTGGTTCTTACCAAAAGCTATACTACTATCCGGTAGGTACACTTGCCTATTGTGTGTGTAGTTAGTCATAAGGTGAAAATAGTTTTTATAAATTTAAAGCTTAATTGTGTAAAATCCATTATCAAAATATATTTATATCAAACACACATCAAGTTTTTGGCGCCGTAGCCGGGGACACGGCAATTCTGAGAACGATCCGAGTTATTACTTTAGCCAATCCTTTGTAGTTACTTAGTTAAGTTTAGTTAATTGTTACATTTGTCTTTCTTTACGCATTGGGTAGTGTTTGTGTTTTCAGTAAGCTTATGTCCGCATCTTCACCGGTTGAGGATCTTGTAGAACCTTATTCCGAACCCGAAAAGATTATCACGAGAAACTTGAGGGCAAGATCCCAAAAGGTAGCACTAGAAATCGAAGGTGAAGCAACGAGGCTAGAATACACAAACGAAACCAAAAGTGAAAAGGAGGATACAAACGAAACCGAAAGTGAAGGAGAGCACACCGAAGACACAATGGCGGGGCAAGAAAATAAAAGAACAATCTATGATTTTGCCAAACCATCTTTGGAAGGTGCAAGAACTAGCATTGTACGACCGAATGTGCAAGCTAACAACTTTGAGATCAAATCAAGCACCATTCAAATGATCCAAAACAATTGTCAATTTGATGGTCGTCCGGATGATGATCCAAACTTTCACCTTGCAAACTTTCTTGAGATATGTGATACCTTCAAGATCAATGGAGTTAGTGATGATGCAATTAGACTCCGATTATTCTCCTTCTCACTACGTGATAGAGCAAAGCAATGGTTGAACACACTCCCTATTGGTTCCATCACCACTTGGAATCAAATGGCCGAAAAATTTCTCTTGAAGTATTTTCCACCAGCAAAAACCGCTAGATTAAGGAATTTGATCACATCATTCATGCAAGATGAAGGAGAATCACTCTATGAAGCATGGGAAAGGTACAAAGATTCAATGAGAAAGTGTCCACACCATGGATTGGAACCTTGGTTTCAAATCCAAACCTTTTACAATGGGTTATGTCCGGAAAGTCGTGAGTTATTGATGCATCTGCACGAGGTGCGTTTTGGGATAAAACACCCGAGGAGGCACATGAGTTGATTGAAGATTTGGCCAACAACAGTTGTTCGTGGATTGAAGAGGTACCAACCCCTCCACCACCTGTCGACCTAGCTGCGCGCATCGATCAACTTGCTCAGACACAAGAGCTCCTTCCAATCTGTTTCTCATATTTCAGCTTCCATTCAGTGGATTGTCGAGGAGCTACAACAATCTGCACATGCTGCCGATCGAGAGCCACGTCCATTCCCACCACCACCTTCTGGTATTATGGAGCATTAGTCTGATACCCTTCATTTATGTTTATGGGCTTTTGATTTGAGTTGTACTATTTTGTGTATTTGTTTGTACAAACTCATGAACACTATGTGTTATTATCGTTTCTAGTAGTTTTCTTATTAATGTTTTTTGTGCTTTGTCTTTCATTTTGTCGCTTCTTATTTTTGCTTCTGGTTATGCTTGTTAGATCATCTTGGACTCTTGGTTACGTGATTCGTGAGGTTGCTCTAGGCTTACTTGGAATCTGATCGCGCGCGTCAGGAATTTTTGATCAGGGGAGTCTTTGTTCTCTCTTTCATTCTCACTTGCATATTCATTGCGTCTAGTTGCATTGTTTTTGCACATTTTGCACATTGAGGACAATGTGCCATTCAAGTGTGAGGATGTTAGGGATTTTTTATTGATTTCATCAAAACCAGCGATCTTATATTTTTGCTTCTAACAAACTCCTCTTTGTGGCTAAATTTTTTTATGGTGTTCATTTTGCTTAAATGTTAGATTATTAAGCATAAGCGTACTTTTGAAATCACATTTTTAAAAGAATCCAACGAAAATACAATAACAATGTTGAAAATATCATAATAATTGTCATGTTGATTGAAAGAGTTTTATGCCAAAGTTTGCATCGATTCCTACCATCCCGTTTCCATGAGTGAAATATTAGTGCCTTTCGAGCATTGTTTATTCACTATATATCATGCTCATGTTTTTGTTAATTATGGAGTGGCTCGAATGTTGTAACATTTTAGAACTTGCTCAGGTTGTAACATCCCGTATTTTGTTAACTTAAAAGGTTAACTTCGTTAAGTTTTAAAAGGACCTTTTATGTCATTGTGAAACCTTGAGGACCTATTATGGTTGATAATTAATAACAATAGCATTAAAAGGGTTGTAATGTTGTTTAAACACTAGAGTGATTTTAATCTTAAAAATAATAATTATTATTATTATAACAATAATAATAACAATTATAATAATGACACTAATAATAATAATATTAGTGATAATAATATTAGTAACAATAATGTAAATGATAATAATATTGAAAATAATAAAGTTATATAACTTTAAACTTGTAATTAATATGTTTATTACATAAAATATTAACACTTTAAACTTCAGGGGCCAAATTGTAATTTTGTTTAAACTAAAAACTAAACTTTGAAATCAACTTAACAAAACACAAACCACAGGGACCATTTGTGTAAATAAGGCAAAATCATAACCCAAACCGAACCCCCATCCCCGTCTTTCCGGCCGGCCACCGGCCACCGCCGGCTACGGCTCCGGCAAGCCTTTGAACACCCAAAATCGAACGTTTCCTTAACCCAAAACCGGTTCCAAATCTTTCTAGCACCCGTTTCGAACTTGATTGTATCACTTAATTGCCTTTACAAGTCGGTTATGAACCTTAATCAATCATGAAACCGTCGACTTTAAACTACATGGCCGTTTGAACATTAAATCGTAATAATAATCGAATTAAACGAATGTACACGACCATCTAACTAGTCCTAAGCGGTCACAACAACCAATTTCACCTGAAATCATACAAACCTCTTATTCGATTTCCCCCATTATCGCGATCTGCAACTTATTCGGGAACCTCCTTCGGAACAATGTGACTTCAAATTGATATGGGGCTTTCGATTGGAATAGCACCCTGAACCTGTACGTGAAGTTAATTTGATGTTCATCAATGTTTGCATCTCGAATGGAACTCGACCGTGGCCGCGACTAGTTCTCAATCGTATAACATCAAATCGATCATCAATCAGGTAATTAAACCATCTCACATGCTCGGATTTGCATAAAGGATCAAAGCCCTAAGTTGGTATTCATAAACAACAACCGATTGATCTTCAATTTGATCGGATTGATTCTAGGGTTCATGTGAGAATTTGGGGTTGTTTGAATATGTGTACTTAAGAATTAAAAACCCAAATCAACCGCGGCTGGAAGCCTTGGTTCATTGGTCAGCAGATTACATTCTATCCATGAGGTCCCGGGTTCGAACCCGGGCACCCTCATGCATTTTTTTAAAGGCTTTTTAGCCTTAATAAAATTACATAAAAATTTTAAAATACATATAAATTGATAATATAAAGTTCAAATATTTTTAAAAGCCATCAAAGATTTTCTATAATTTTTCTAATTTTAAATATGGTTTAACCTATTTACTAATTTGCTATAAAATGATATAACTAGTTCATTTTCTTATAAAATAGATTTTAAATATTGTTTAATTTATTAAATCTTTATTTATTCAAATAATAAATAATAACCCATTTGGTTCAAACGTTACTTTTAAATACATAATTATCTCTAATGTTTATCTAACTTTCATATTTAAATTTGTCTTGTTTGTTAAAAATAATTGAGTAATTATTAGTCTTGAAACAATAAATCTTTATAATGTTAATAGATATTATATTAATTAAAGTTTTATCATGATAATTGTAGAAATTATATATCATATAATTTCACAAATTATTTACAAATATTAGTCTTCTTATAAGATATGTTAACTAAAGGTTTAGATTAATAATTTGTTATTACTCAAAATGTCATTCCAACTAATTTTAAAGCTTCATTTATATTGAACCTTTTCAATATTTATACTTAAATTCATTTCTAGAACACATAAATATACATATATATATATAGCTCTTTTAATTGAATCAAAACATAAATAATTACTTATAAACATATTACTTATTAAAAACCCCATAATTCTAACAAAACTCTAATCCTTGTTCGAACGTTAATCTTATTATTAACCTTAAACTTGTAAATTATATATTTAGGTGCTTGTAATGCACACTTGGGATTTATCTTGTAATCTTTTATATCATCTTGAAATGCTTATTTCCATGTGAGTTTTCCTTGTCCCCTTTTTACTTTATTTCACACTATTTTGGGGTGAAACATGATACTTATAGAACATACACTTATAAACGTTTGAGACTTGTAAAGCACTTGCAATTCAACTTATTATTTTGTCATGGTTATTTGTGTATTGTAAGTGTTTATATGAGATACATAGTTTGTTTACAATCATTAACTATTGCTAGCCTGGCGACGTCTTAGATCTTTGGGCCTGACAAGCCTATTTGGTGCTAAAGTCGAGGTATTGCCGACTCCTAGGGGCCGTACGCTTGTGCACTAGGGAACCAAATACACTTAGCCAATCTTTTATACTTGTAATCAAGTCGAGGTTTGGTTGTAACGATATGTGTTCTATAACCTTACTAGCTTATAACCTATGACATGAATTGCTACTTGTAACCTTTTTCATATTATGTATGAAAACCTTGGAAACTCACCAACTATTTATAGTTGACCTTTTATTTTTATCATGTTTCAGGAAAACCCCCAAGTTTGAAGTGAACTTATGTTGCTGGCATATTCTAGGACTTGGACCTAGTTAATAAACAAAATGATTATGTTTGTTATTTCATGTTGAAACTTATTTCATTATTGAGACTTATACCTGTAATGTAATTTCGAAAGCTTATGAATAATATATTTGGGATTTAATAATAGCGTTATGTGGCTGTGAACAATCCTAACCCTCACACCTCGACGTTTCCGCCGTCAAGGTTGGGGTGTGATAGATGGTATCAGAGCCCATAACTATAGGGATTTAGGTTATTAGAAATGGTGACCTAGACTATAGTTGCATGAACCTCATAGAAAGATCCTTATACTTTTGTGCTTACATGATGTTTGCATGCTACATAATGCTATGTCTTTTGTGCAACTTGATGCCTTAGCATAGGATTGCCTTATGTATGCTTAAACTTAGTTACTTGTCTCCCTAAACTTAAGTTTAACTCTTTGATTCTCCCCGACAAATGAACTTCCTAAACCTATTCTCAACGTCATGTGGAATCTACACTTATCGTCGTGGGTTTAATTCCTTAGACTCTATGTCTAATCTATAAAAATCTCATCAAGGTTTTGATTACAAAAACCAAAGAAAATTTGTGTGACACATAGACACCTGTATTCTGGATTTCCTGGCAAAAGGCCCTCGGGCTAAGGCAAGCATATCGTATAAATCTCATTGTGAGACTAGTTATGCTTACCTGGGGATTTCTGGGATGAGTGATAAACTATGGTCAACATACACAAGTCTCTATGGCAAATGGGTCAATTTACCTTGACGTGTCAACGATTCCAAATGGTAATGCGTTACCAAATGGAACCATCCTCTTCGTATCTTAAAAATCTTTGATTCCTTGAACCGGTATCCCTACATTCTTATCATACATAATGTTCCCGTTAATATTGAACCTAACCTACATTTCAACTCTTACGTTTAAACATCGTATACGTTGAGCGTTTCATGTAACTATTTCTATATCTTGACCAACATGAACATGGATCTTAATATACCCAAAGATATTGGGAATCTAAACCGAATGGTCCTCAAAAACTTTAAACCGTTGGTTCTCAAACCTTCTTAAGGATGTGTCCCATAACTAAGAACATGCAATGCTATAGGTGGAATTCTTACGTCTCGAGATACTTTGTCTAGGCAAAGTGTAAATGGTGATTTGACTCGATCATTGAATCCATTTACTTGACTCGAAACCCTTGAGATGAGTGATCACTTATAAGTACGCATGTCTTTAATAAGGTTATGGTTGACCTCGTGACTTGAGGAGTTCATGTATTCCTTCCGATTGTGAATCGAACGTTCACATCTCGTTGTGGCGTTGAATAACTTCCTGCCCTTAATTTCGTCTTCCCGATTGAAACCATCCAAGATTTGAACACCACAGCAACTTCTGCTATCTTGAACTTTGATCTTAAACTTGTAAGCATGATTTTTCCTTTTGTTACATTGATGTAACTTGAATTTTTTTTTTTTTTTGAATTTCTAATAGATATTTTCTTCCTTTTGTTGTTAAGTCGAACTTCATACCGTTTGCACCGTAGGAGATGCAAGAGTTGCAAGTCAACCTATGACTAAAAACACTCGTATCTCCTAAATGATTCCAACTCATCAAAACAGGGGTGATTCCCTTACTTTGATGATTCTCTATTCGTTTTGATAAATGGTTTCCAATTGTGATTTATAAGATTTCATCCTCTGGATCGGGGTGATTTCCTTATCCTGAGGATTGACTTCAATTATTTTCTTTGGAATTGGCATTTCACAAATGACATGATCTCACCAAAATAGGATTGAAACCCGTACTTTGGTGACAAATGTCAATCTTCGACTGTTTTCTTGCTATTATGAAATTCAATCATCAAGATAGGCGTGAATTCCATACCTTGATGATAATATCATCTTATTGAATTGTATTTGTTCAAATGAGACGACTTCATCAAAGTAGGAGTGAATTCTGGATTTTGATGAAGAAGTTTATCTTGTTATATTTTGTTTTTGTAAAACTTCACCGTTAAGATAGGAGTGATTTCCCTTACCTTAATGGTGAGTTACCTCGTCTTATTTCTGTGGATCCTCAACAAGGAGTTGGGATCAAACTTTTTGATTGGTAAGCTAGCGGTCATACCTTGGGAATGCACCATCAAGTTAGGAGTGAAAACCGCACCTTGATGACTATTCTCATTTCTTGATCTCCAACTTACCAAGGTTTTAATCAAGTGACAAGAAACATGTAGTAACTTGAGGGTGAACCAATGTTAGTGTTTGGACCTATCAAGCCAAAGCATGATTTCTGAACTTGAAAGGAGACCCGATCACTCTAGGTTAATTTTGATTCCGAGCTTGGAGCATTTAAATTGATTTCTTTCCCTTTATCCTTATGTTTTGATTTGATCTAGCTGTATCGAACCATTTATTCCCTACTTATCAACTTTCATTTTGAGATATCATCAACACATGATTGTGTGATGGTAGTCTTCTTAAAGAATCTTTCTACTAAATAAAGACATTATCAACTTGTGGTTATGTCTTTCTAGTCATACGAATGTTCTCGACTGTACATATGGGTTTGATGAATTACGTATGCAATCTATATTTGGAAATTTGTTGCCTTGCAAGACATGGTTACAAATGCATGTCTTATTGTTTGCGTTACTTCTTGAATCTCTTTTGAATCCTTAACCTTGGAGATCTTTAAAACTTTATCTTGACTTCGATCAACGAGACTCGTTATTATATACATTGTGACGAGGATATAAAGGTTCATAAACCTTCGTAACTTGTAGTCATGGGATTGGCATAAAGGAAAAGACGTAACTTGGTATGTATCCAAGTGTCTTACCTTCATATATGACAAGACCTAACATTCATGATCCTATGGATCTTCTGTTTAACTTTTCATTCACTAAGTGTCTCTTATTTTAGCCGTCATGATGAAAATTGGTGCATTATAGACCAATTGACTAATCTCATATTGACTTATGTGAGATAAAGGGTCGATAAATTGACTTGTATTTAAGTCAAGAATTCGTATACCGTGGTATGACGTTAAAACATCGATCGTTATTTTGAATGAACGATTCATTTTCTGCTTTTAATAATGTTTCTAACCATCGTCGTGAACTTATTCCAAAATCTTCGCATATCGTATTATTCTTAGACCGATGATTGGTCAAAGGAGAGATACATATTCACAAGATATGCGTTAAGATCGTTTCATATAGTGACATTTGGGATTCTTAAATCCTGACAGTTAATCCTTCTTATCATTGTTGGTCTTTTATTGATCTCTAGACATCATTTCACTATGAAGTTATACAAATCCAAGGGACCACGGTAACTTGTCATCTTTTCCAACGTTTCATCCCAAAACGTCACGCGTTTTATTATGATAAGAATCTTGTAAGATTCCATAAAGTGAGGCGTTTCACCTGTAATCAAATGTCAAACACAGTTCGTTGTACACTTACCTTTCATTATAATTCCTTTGTTCATCTAAGTTCATTTTTAATTTCGGGACGAAATTCTTTTAAGTTGGGGAGACTGTAACATCCCGTATTTTGTTAACTTAAAAGGTTAACTTCGTTAAGTTTTAAAAGGACCTTTTATGTCATTGTGAAACCTTGAGGACCTATTATGGTTGATAATTAATAACAATAGCATTAAAAGGGTTGTAATGTTGTTTAAACACTAGAGTGATTTTAATCTTAAAAATAATAATTATTATTATTATAACAATAATAATAACAATTATAATAATGACACTAATAATAATAATATTAGTGATAATAATATTAGTAACAATAATGTAAATGATAATAATATTGAAAATAATAAAGTTATATAACTTTAAACTTGTAATTAATATGTTTATTACATAAAATATTAACACTTTAAACTTCAGGGGCCAAATTGTAATTTTGTTTAAACTAAAAACTAAACTTTGAAATCAACTTAACAAAACACAAACCACAGGGACCATTTGTGTAAATAAGGCAAAATCATAACCCAAACCGAACCCCCATCCCCGTTTTTCCGGCCGGCCACCGGCCACCGCCGGCTACGGCTTCCGCAAGCCTTTGAACACCCAAAATCGACGTTTCCTTAACCCAAAACCGGTTCCAAATCTTTCTAGCACCCGTTTCGAACTTGATTGTATCACTTAATTGCCTTTACAAGTCGGTTATGAACCTTAATCAATCATGAAACCGTCGACTTTAAACTACATGGCCGTTTGAACATTAAATCGTAATAATAATCGAATTAAACGAATGTACACGACCATCTAACTAGTCCTAAGCGGTCACAACAACCAATTTCACCTGAAATCATACAAACCTCTTATTCGATTTCCCCCATTATCGCGATCTGCAACTTATTCGGGAACCTCCTTCGGAACAATGTGACTTCAAATTGATATGGGGCTTTCGATTGGAATAGCACCCTGAACCTGTACGTGAAGTTAATTTGATGTTCATCAATGTTTGCATCTCGAATGGAACTCGACCGTGGCCGCGACTAGTTCTCAATCGTATAACATCAAATCGATCATCAATCAGGTAATTAAACCATCTCACATGCTCGGATTTGCATAAAGGATCAAAGCCCTAAGTTGGTATTCATAAACAACAACCGATTGATCTTCAATTTGATCGGATTGATTCTAGGGTTCATGTGAGAATTTGGGGTTGTTTGAATATGTGTACTTAAGAATTAAAAACCCAAATCAACCGCGGCTGGAAGCCTTGGTTCATTGGTCAGCAGATTACATTCTATCCATGAGGTCCCGGGTTCGAACCCGGGCACCCTCATGCATTTTTTTTAAAGGCTTTTTAGCCTTAATAAAATTACATAAAAATTTTAAAATACATATAAATTGATAATATAAAGTTCAAATATTTTTAAAAGCCATCAAAGATTTTCTATAATTTTTCTAATTTTAAATATGGTTTAACCTCTTTACTAATTTGCTATAAAATGATATAACTAGTTCATTTTCTTATAAAATAGATTTTAAATATTGTTTAATTTATTAAATCTTTATTTATTCAAATAATAAATAATAACCCATTTGGTTCAAACGTTACTTTTAAAGACATAATTATCTCTAATGTTTATCTAACTTTCATATTTAAATTTGTCTTGTTTGTTAAAAATAATTGAGTAATTATTAGTCTTGAAACAATAAATCTTTATAATGTTAATAGATATTATATTAATTAAAGTTTTATCATGATAATTGTAGAAATTATATATCATATAATTTCACAAATTATTTACAAATATTAGTCTTCTTATAAGATATGTTAACTAAAGGTTTAGATTAATAATTTGTTATTACTCAAAATGTCATTCCAACTAATTTTAAAGCTTCATTTATATTGAACCTTTTCAATATTTATACTTAAATTCATTTCTAGAACACATAAATATACATATATATATATAGCTCTTTTAATTGAATCAAAACATAAATAATTACTTATAAACATATTACTTATTAAAAACCCCATAATTCTAACAAAACTCTAATCCTTGTTCGAACGTTAATCTTATTATTAACCTTAAACTTGTAAATTATATATTTAGGTGCTTGTAATGCACACTTGGGATTTATCTTGTAATCTTTTATATCATCTTGAAATGCTTATTTCCATGTGAGTTTTTCTTGTCCCCTTTTTACTTTATTTCACACTATTTTGGGGTGAAACATGATACTTATAAAACATACACTTATAAACGTTTGAGACTTGTAAAGCACTTGCAATTCAACTTATTATTTTGTCATGGTTATTTGTGTATTGTAAGTGTTTATATGAGATACATAGTTTGTTTACAATCATTAACTATTGCTAGCCTGGCGACGTCTTAGATCTTTGGGCCTGACAAGCCTATTTGGTGCTAAAGTCGAGGTATTGCCGACTCCTAGGGGCCGTACGCTTGTGCACTAGGGAACCAAATACACTTAGCCAATCTTTTATACTTGTAATCAAGTCGAGGTTTGGTTGTAACGATATGTGTTCTATAACCTTACTAGCTTATAACCTATGACATGAATTGCTACTTGTAACCTTTTTCATATTATGTATGAAAACCTTGGAAACTCACCAACTATTTATAGTTGACCTTTTATTTTATCATGTTTCAGGAAAACCCCCAAGTTTGAAGTGAACTTATGTTGCTGGCATATTCTAGGACTTGGACCTAGTTAATAAACAAAATGATTATGTTTGTTATTTCATGTTGAAACTTATTTCATTATTGAGACTTATACCTGTAATGTAATTTCGAAAGCTTATGAATAATATATTTGGGATTTAATAATAGCGTTATGTGGCTGTGAACAATCCTAACCCTCACACCTCGACGTTTCCGCCGTCAAGGTTGGGGTGTGACACAGGTGATTCATTTCAAGATCATGAACTAAGTTATTGCATGAAAATGATTGAGGCATTAGGAAAACTCACCTTGAAGATCAAGCATTTCAAAGGAAGATCCAACTCCACACAACCCACTTCTACTCATCTTTGGTTTGAAAATCTCTAGATCTACGTGTTTTCTTCTATTGTCGTTGTGGTTTTTGTAAGCCTCATGGGCTAAACACTCTTTATCACTTAGATTAGATGAAGCTTAGCATACTTTGACATATTACTTGTAACTTTTGGTGATGATTAGGTCAATGTTTATTACAAGGCTATGAATGTTCTTTAATGATTATGTATGCTTGTTGAAATTGGTGAAATGATGAATCTTGTGGGTGTTATAATCACATATTGTTAAAAAACTTTGTGTTTTAGAACATCTATTCATGAAATGCATACATTAGTGTGTGGTTTATGGCATTTGACTAGGAATGGTAAATGATGATTGATTATCTAGTCATGTTAAACAAGTGTGCATCCAAATACATGTGTTTGTGAAAACCATTATGTTTGTTATGAATATATCCTAACATTGTGTATGTGTAACCATATATAATGCGCATAATTTTGAGTTGTGTATTCGTGTTAAGGCATTCATAAATTGAAGAATTTACATAGCTATTGTTACATTACGCGAATTGAGGTGTTACCATGTGTTTATCGTGCTAACTTTCCAAATATTTGTAGGTTTGGTATCCTTGACGGGAGTCCTAACCATCTTCAACTTTGGCTTAATAATATCATTGGGTCTTCTTGGCATAACTTTAGGTGGCTATTATGTGTTTATCGTCTTAGCTTTCCAATGAGTTATAAAATTAGATAACCTTGATAGGAGTCTAGTTTATATCTATGTTTAATGTGTAGAAGATGATCTCACCATAGGTTCATGTATGTTGTCATTGTTTTGCTAAGCGGATTCAAAGTCTAAATGATATCTTCCTCTAATTGATTATCTTCATCTTCGTCTACTTCCTTTATTAGTTTAATTATTAGCTAAATTAGTTAGTCATATTATTCACAAATCATATTTCATCGACTAGATAATGACAAAGACTTAGTATTAGAAGTTTTCGTGTCCACGGATCGATACTTGGTTCTTACCAAAAGCTATACTACTATCCGGTAGGTACACTTGCCTATTGTGTGTGTAGTTAGTCATAAGGTGAAAATCATTTTTATAAATTTAAAGTTTAATTGTGTAAAATCCATTATCAATACATATATATATATATATATATATATATATATATATATATATATATATATATGTATATATATCAAACACACATCAGTGTCGGGAAAGAGATGGAAGAGGTGTTGTGATGGTGGCTGGCGGCGGCGTCGGTGATGGTGGTCGGCAGCGGCGGCGGTGATGGTGGTCGGCGGCGGCGGCGTCGGTGATGGTGGCCGATGGCGGTGGGGATTGGAGTTAGAGTTTTGATATACTTACATAACTGGTCCTTTAAATTACTAAACAAGTTTGATTAAATGACATAATTAGTCGTTATCAATAAATTGACTAAAATACCCCTAGAGTTAACAGAAAAAAACTAACGGTGTTAATGAGTTGGAGTTGATTGAAACGAATTGAAAACCGCAGGGAGCAAAATCAAGATTTTGAAACATCTGGATGAAAACCGTTATTTGGACCAAACCATAGGGAGCAAAAGTGAATTTTAAGCAAGTTGTTTGCCTAATACTATTTTGCTAATTCAAATCCGGGGGATGGTACCTGCGAAAATCAATAATTATATGAAAACTAAAGAAAATCACAGAAACGAATAACATAATTCATAAATTTTAGAGTTAATTTTAATTTTGCTATTTAAGCTTTGACTAAAGTAACTATTTTTTTTCAAAAGATTAAAAACATCAATTTACATTCAAAAGTTTCATATATTATTTTAATTTTGCTCCAAAAGTTTCATTATTTTGGATAAAGTTGAAAACTAATGAAACTTTTGGACTGAAATTTAAATAACTTGTAAAATTTTTGGAGGTAAATAGCAGTTTTTTAATCTTTTGAAAGAAAATGGTAATTTTTAACAAACCTTAAGTAGTAAAATGGAACTTGTTTTAATTGTTAAAAAGTGTATTTAAATATTTGTTACATATATGTTGAACATAAATACGAGAATAAAGAGTATTACGTATACGTAACACTATGTCAAATGAAAAAAATGGTTACGTATACGTAACCTATATGTGACGTATATGTAAAACCATGATACGGTTTTTCATTTGATCCATACCCTTATTAATACACACACACACAAATATAATGGGTAGTGATAAAAAATTATAAATTATGTGATTGATTTCATTGATTTTCTCTAGCTTTCACATAATATTGGGGTTTTCTTAGGATCCCTGCTCTATATATCTGAAAATAGGTGTGTATGATTTTACTATTAAAAATAATAAATAACCTAATTATTAATTAGTTTAAAGCTAAATATATATATGTACATGGATACAAATTACACAAATCAATAACATTTAGTATACATATGTAATAATATCAAATCTAAGGGAAAAAAATAAAAATTTCTTATTACCGACCGCATGTAAAGACTTGAATTTGTTATCATCTAGAAACTAGTATTAAGACCATCATTTTACGATATGAATGTAAAACCGTGAAAAAATAATGTCAGGACGTTTCCCGTGAACTTGCAGGTTGAAGAACGCGCTAATAATATAAATAACATTATATATGAAAAGCGTAATCTGGACGTTTATATAAAAAAATGAAACCACGTGTTGTGGATGGGCATAAAACCATGAAAAAAGTAACGCTGAAATGTCGCCCAGAACCTATGCGTTGAGAGGGGAGAAAAGGGGGGGGGGGGGTGATAACAAATATAACTTTATATAAGAAAAATGAAACTTGGATGTTGTTGATAGCATTCAAAACTTTATATTTCAAATATCTGTCGCAACCTGTGCGTTGCGAGGATGACGTTAATAATAGTCGAAAGTTTTATGGACAACCAAAAGTGTCAAAACAATCTCGTCGTAACATTGATTTATTTAATAGTTGTAGAAAGAACAAAAAAAAACAAATAAAAGAACTTAGAAAGTTGAATCAGTTTTTACAGTCTCATCTTCATATCTTAATAACTTGTACACTATGATGCACAATTCGTTTTAAGTGAAATTTGCATTGAAACATAGACATATGAACACGTCGTAACAATATATTTGAAACTTTTTAAAACATAAAATTTTAAAACTTATAAGAAATAATTAATATGAGTAGGTTAAAAAACAAATAGATAAGTATAAATTCGAACTTTAAAGTTTAAGATAACTACACAAATACCATTGCGTGATAACTTGAACATATGCATCAAGTGTTCACATGCTTGATAAATATATTTAAGACTTTTGTCATCACCACTTTAAAATAATTAATTAAGAAAACATTGTTTATCCATCACGTCAAAAGTCTTTCTTAAAACCACTTTACTTGACGTTAACTTTTACTGCTTATAATAATGAAATTGAGCATGGCTTCATCAAGTATTAATAATTCTGTTTATGTACCCAGAGTATTTGTAAATATCGATTCTGATACTATAATCAAATATGAATAAACTTATTTATATACATTTAAGAAAATATATACGTGAGTATATATTAGACATACCTAGGGTGTCTTCCCTAAGATACTTTAAATCGATATTTGTTACTCTATTTTATACCTAAGGGTGCAGCATGGTCTTCCATAACATACTTCAACTTATTTTTTACATACAAATTAATGTAAACTTAAAAAATAAATGCTCTTTAGTATAATTTATAATACATAGTCGTTGATACAAACACGTATCAAAGCCGTTTTTGACCTTTAAAAAATTCTATTTGAACACAACATGATTTTCTTTAAAATCTATATCGGTTCTTGACGAAAAATAAGCAGTAATATGCAATTAAATTTTTAAAAGCTATCAGGCACAAGTAATCAAAGAAAAATCAATTCAAAAATTAAAAGAATATTTAAAAAGCAAAAAAAAAAGTTAAAGTTAAACAATTTCATCCAGTAAACTCAACAATGAGTTGCCAACCCACCCCGTTGCCCCACCAAAGTATTATACTAAAGTCGACGCGACACAACAACTCTCTCAATCCCTAAGCCACACCCGTCACGTTAATAGAATAAAAAAATAAGCTTTGATAAGTGTTATGTTAAGTTGTTTTTTAGTGATAAACAACAGAAAAATATCATTTATGAAATTAATTATTTCAATGACTCAATCGCTAAACCACGCTCCTACGTTATCACTTTATCACTTTATGACCATTAAACACACAAATTTGCTTTAATTTTAGTGTTAAATATCATCATAAACAAAATTTCTTTTAAATTTCACGACTCTTTTCAAGAAGATCTATCATTACCACTTTTAAAAATAATAAATAAATGTATCCATCAAGTCAAAAGTCTTTCTTAAAACTAGTTGACTTGACTTATAGTCTATTTAGTTACAAGCCCATTAATTAAGGAAATTGATCTAATTGATCTAATCACAAGCAAGCATGGCTTCATCAAGTAAGTATCCTTAATCCTGTTTAACTTCATCATTGTTTAATTAATGTTGAATTAATCACCATCATCATCCCTAATTTCATCTCACACCAAAATTGATGATGTTTCAGACGATAATCAGGGCGATTTCAAATCCAAATCGGAGTGTAACGGTGGCGATCATGAGTATCCTAGTGGCGAATTTGAGTACGAAACTCCAGATGCTTTGAAGAGGTTCGTCGTTAAGCTACGAATGCTTGTTGCTTATCCATGGCGAAGTGTTCGTAAGGGCAGTGTGTTGAATATCAAATTGCGCGGCAAGGTTTGGTTGTTTGATCCTTTGTTCTTATTAATATTTGTTTGTTCGTCAGATTTGTACTTCTTCAATTGATCGCTGATGATTGATAAGTTATATGATTGAATTCGAGAGTGTTTTTAGTTCATCTGCCTGTTTAGATGCATTTTCCTCTGTGAATGATGGAATTAAATGTTGAATATTGGTAAATTCAGGTATCTGATCAGGTGAAGAGTCGTTTCTCTTCAGGTTTATCACTACCACAGATATGTGAAAATTTGATTAAGGCAGCTTATGATCCTCATATATCTGGTGTTTATCTCCACATTGAAACTCTGGAATGTGGATGGGGTATAATTGAAGAAATTAGAAGGCATATATTGGATTTTAGGAAGTCAGGTAGATGATTTGCAATAAATTATCATTCTGATTAGATTAACATTGATAATAAGAGGAATTATATAAGTGTGACACTTTAATATCATATAGGGAAGTTCATTATTGGTTATGCACCTGTATTTCATGAAAAGGAGTATTACATTGGATGTGCCTGTGAAGAGCTCTATGCCCCTCCAAGTGCTTATTTTTCGATGTATGGATTCTCTACGCGAGCAGTATTCTATGGAGGTAAGTTGACACGTTATGTTTTAGATCAACCTTTACTACTTTATCTTTCAATGTGATTAGTGATTATATAGTGCCACTGGTTAACAAGTATGGTTGGTTAATTACATCTAACCAAAGTGGTGTGTGTAAAGGTGTATTTGAGAAGGTAGGTGTGGAGCCACAAGTGCAGAGGATTGGTAAGTATAAGAGTTATGGTGATCGCTATAATCGCAAGAATATATCTGAAGAAAATCGTGAGGTGCTTACTACAGTCGTAGATAATATCTATGAAAATTGGGTTGATAAGATTTCTCAAGCTAAAGGTGAAGTTACTTTGTGTTTTCCCTGTTAATCTTGATTCTTGATGTATCAAAGTAAATGGTTTGAATTGTTTCTTTTACAGGAAAGGGAAAGAAAGAAATCGAGAGTTTTATTAATGAAGGAGTTTACCAAATACAGAAGTTGAAAGAAGATGGATGGATAACAGATATAAAATATGATGATGAGGTATGCACATGAAAAAGAGATCGTTTACTAACATTAAAAGTTAGTAGTTTTTCGAGTTCAAAATGTTAAAATTAAAATTTATTGATGTTTATGGCAATCTTTAACCTTTTCAGATAACATCTATGTTAAAAACAAGATTGGGAATTGCGGAGAAGAAAAAGCTTCCACTTGTTGAGTACAAGTAAATATCTCTCTGATATAGACCCTTTTATTTGTTTTTTTTTTCTCTCCAACATTGGCATGTTTCCGCTTTTATAGACTAATTTATTATCATGGCTTCAGGAAATACTCAAAAATTAGGAAATGGAGTGTGGGGTTATCTGATGGAAAGGACCGAATTGCAGTTATTAGAGCCTCTGGTGGAATCAGTCTCGTTGGAGGGTCATCATTTTCACCAAGTTCAGGCATTGTAGCTGAACAATTCATAAAAAAGATTATCAAAGTCAGAGGTATGTAAAACATTATATGGTCTCTTTTATCTTGGAAATGTATACCGTAAAGGGTAAATGACCAACGTAACACACATAACACGACTGGATAGTAAAATGGAGCATGGAAATGTTTGCAACATATATTGAATCAAAAGGTTTAATTTATAATTTACTTTTCAGAATCAAAAAGATATAAGGCTGTTATCATCCGAATTGATAGCCCTGGGGGCAACGCTCTTGCTTCTGATTTGTAAGTGATTATGACCTGAAATTTATAGTTTATGACAAACTAATGGTACATGATACATGACCTATTTGATTTCAATTCTCATGTAGTTAGGCTTATATTTGTTGTACAGAATGTGGAGGGAAATCAAACTATTGGCTGAATCTAAGCCTGTGGTTGCATCAATGGTTGATATGGCAGCTAGTGGAGGATACTACATGGCCATGGCAGCACATACTATAGTCTCTGACGATCTTATTAACTGAATCAATTGTGTCACCAGGTCCGTTATAACACCCTGCAACCGTTTACATTTGGAGTTAGTTTTGAATTCTGACTAAGTTTGTTGCAGTTAAGTACAAGATGGGGGAACTGCATGAAAAGATTGTTTCAATAAAGAAGTCATATCAAAGGGACATATGCGGAGATGTATGATGTTGAACGACCATTCAGGTAAGATGATCTTTGATATATAAGATTCATCTATAACAATAAACCATTTTGTAGATTACCAAAATACAATTTCTGTTCAATTCTTATTAGCTTTTTTTTTTATCCTAACCGCTTAACAAATCTCTTTCAGACCTGATGAAGAGAAACTGTATGCAGAAGATGTCCGAAATGTTTATAATCAATTTCGTGACAAGGCGGCATGTTCTAGATCGATGACTGTAAGTGGTAACTCGAACATATGGTTTATCATTTTAAGTTACTTAATTAGCAACATTGTGTTACACCTGCAGGTGGATGAGATGGAGGAGGTAGCTCAAGGAAGGGTATGGACTGGTAATGACGCTGCTTCACGAGGTTTAGTCGATGCAATTGGAGGGTTTTCACGGGCTGTTGCTATAGCCAAAAATAAGGCTAACATTCCTCACAATAAAAAGGTTGGTTTCATGTTCTCTTTGTTATTTGACCCATTCAACCAGTTTCTTATAACTTGTTTTTACCTTTAAGGATATGGCATAATCAGAAATATGGTTATAACTGCAGCCCACTTGTTTTACCTTTAGGGATATAGTATAATCCGAATATATTTGTTAATACAATATTGTTGATTGTCTCTAGGTTACTCTTGTTGAGCTGTCAAAACCATCACTCTCTTTAAAAAAATTCCTATTTAGCATGTTGAGTTCAGCAATAGGAATAGACTCAACACTAAAGCATCTGCGGGATGATTTTGCAACGTGTGATGGGGTGCAAGCGCGTATGGATGGAACCATGTTTCATGGGTCAGAAGGATTTTCATTTGCAGACTACCTAAGTTCTCTTTGATCTAGGGTTAAGCTAAGTTACGAAGCATTTTGGTTCCAAGATAAAACGTTACTGTGTGCCGGGATTGTTATTGAGTAAGTTTATATGTTATTTTTCATGTTAAAAGTCACTATGTGTCGGGATTGTTATTGGGTAAGTTTATATGTTATGTTTAGTGTTAAAAGTCACTGTATGTTGGGAATATTCTTGGGTAAGCTTATATGTTCTGTTTTGTGTGAATACATTCTACTAAAGACTGTTACCGTCAAAGGTCAAGACAATTGATATCCAAGTGTTGTTGTCGAACTCGAAGTACATTAATTGAACCAACGGTGAGAATCACTTAAAAGAAGATATTATCGGTAATAGATTTCTTGTAACTTAAAGAGATCCTAGAGTCGTAACACCCTATTCAAAAGAGGTAACATGTCACACTTACGTAACCAGATGAGACATTAAATAAATATCCTTTTCAAAGTCGACACGCAAATACCCATTATTAACAACCATCAAAATGCATATCTACATGCATATGATAGAGAGTACAAATGGGAGATTCTTTTAAGATAGTAGAAAGTTCTTTAATGTTTATAAATTTTTTGAACGGTCTATAATGTTTATAATAATGGTTATTATTAAATTAGGAACTTATAGACAACTGAAAGAACGTCACCCATGAAGTCATTTCATGTTAAATATTATCCTTGGTTTCCAAGCATAATCTTATTATATATATATACTTGACAAGTACAAGATGCATATAGAACACACTAATAAACATTGAACCTTCCCAACACCTTTAGCATCTATCAAAACAGTAAACATGTTTAACTCAACATGCAGCACACATATACTAGTCTGTCCTTTGGCTGGCTCCGGCCATCTCATCCCCTTACTCGACCTCACCCGCCACCTCCTCCGCCGCGGCCTCACCATCACCATCGTCATCTCCGCCGCCAACCTTCCGCTTCTCGATCCTCTCTTATCCTCACACCCCTCTTCTCTCCACAAACTCCTGCTACCTGAACCTGTCCACAGCCCATCAAAGTATCCACTTATCGCCAAAGTGACCGCCACCCGACAACTGTTTGATCCCATAGTTCAATGGTTCGAGTCCCACCCTACGCCACCGGGTGCCATCATCTCCGACTTCTTTCTCGGGTGGACTCATGATCTTGCTTCCCACCTAGGCGTTCGCCATGTGGTGTTTTCGCCTTCAGGTGCTCTTGGTTACTCCATTTTTGATAGGTTGTGGCGAGATGCATTGGATATCAATGCACTCGGTGATGGAGACGAAAGCTTCGTGCTTTCATTCCCCGACATCCCCAACACGCCCGCTTTTCCCTTGTGGCAGATGTCACAGCTGTGGCGAAGCTATAAAAAGGGTGAACCCGGGTTTGAATCTTTTAGAAAGGGTGTTTTGGATAACATGAATAGCTGGGGAGTTGTGATCAACACATTTGAAGGTATGGAAGGTGATTATATTGATTATATGAAGAAACAAATGGGTCATGACAGGGTTTGGGCAGTTGGCCCGTTACTTCCGGACGAACATGACCCGAAGGGTAGCACTGAACGTGGCGGGTTGAGTGTAGTGCCACCTCATGATCTGCTCACATGGTTGGACCAAAAGCGCGATAACTCAGTTGTGTATATATGTTTTGGTAGCCGAGGAATGTTAAGCGAGAAGGAAATGAGGGCACTAACAGGTGCTCTCACGCTTAGTAACGTAGATTTCATTTTGTGTGTGCAGGCGGGTAGTTCAAGCCTCATCCCAAGTGGGTTCGAACACGAGGTGGGGGGTCGAGGGTTCATAGTCAAAGGTTGGGCACCCCAACTGGCTATACTTAAACATCAGGCTGTAGGATCGTTTCTGACTCATTGTGGTTGGAACTCAACTTTGGAAGGAGTTACATCAGGTGTGATGATGTTGACATGGCCGTTGGGTGCGGACCAGTTCACCAATGCTGCGCTACTGGTTGACCAGTTGGGTGTGGGGGTGCGAGTTCGTGATGGTGGACCGGAGAGTGTTCCTGACTCGGTCACTTTGGCTCGGTTGTTGGAGGAGTCATTGAGTGTTGATAGGCCCGAGCGAGTTAAAGTTAAAGAGCTAAGCCGAGTAGCCATCAATGCGGTCAAAGAAGGAACATCAGTAAGGAATTTGAATGCATTCGTAAAGCTTATATCTGAGATTTGAACTCTAAGGTCTCTATTAATTTTATCCATGATTCAAACATTGTATTATTACTTTGTTTAACATCTAGATTAGTCGAACTACCACTGCCACAAGCAATGTGCAAGGTAGACCATGAATTGTATGTGGTTATTAATGTCAAGTGTAACGCGAACAAGTGCATCAATACTATGGATCCTAATGGCATGACAGTAAATCTAAGTGATCAGTTATTGGTTTGATCAGTGATGGAAGATGTTTAATTTGAACGACGTTTTGTATTTCATATGAAAGAGATGAACATCAGTAGCAGATGATAAAGTATCATATCTAAGAGTAGCAGAGAGACAGAATACCACAATAATATAAACATAAAATACATAGAAGACAATTAACTTAAACGACATTTTGTATCTACTTTGTCTTGGGAACATGATTTCACTTTTAACACGAAACAAAACAAATAAACTTAGGGACTGCTTATTTGGACCTTAAAGGAAAAATGAACTGGAATAAACATCAAAACGAGGACACCTTGATCTTGGAATAAACATGCTTCATACCTTAGCTTTGGTTATTATAATGTGTGATAAGCTCTTGAGATCAAAGAGATGCTAAGTAGTCTTTTAGCAAACTGAAACTAGAGTCTGCAAATGAAGATCCTTCTGACCCGTGAAACATGATTCCATCCATACGAGCTTGCACCCCATCACACATCGCAAAATCATCCTGCAGATGCTTTAGTGTTGTGTCTATCCCAATTGCTGAGCTGAACATGCTAAATAGGATTTTTTGTAAAGATAGTGATGGTTTCGACACCTCAACCAGAGTAACCTACAGAGGCAATCAACAATCTTGTTATAACATGTATATCAGTCGTATGCTGCCAGACGCATGTAGCAATTTCAACCCATTTATATGCAAGCGGGCTAATTTGACCAGCCAAAGCAGGTAAAGGAAAAGAAGTAGCTGATATGGAGACGGTGGATCAAATGGTATGTAGTGGTGAAAATTGTCTAAAGCGTGTTTGAATGCCTATAACCTCTTAAATCATTAATAAAATAAATTATTATCTTAGTAACATAACATCTTAAAATCAAGTTGGTACAATAATAACCTATAAATTCAGATAAAGAACAAATAATGTCGTAGGGTCAACCCACCCGTTTTTTATTGACACTTATAAATGACTAGGGTTAAATGGGCCTGTTTGAGATTTGTATTGTGTCTATTCCAATTGTAAAACCCAACATGCAAAATAGGATTTTTATGTAAAGCTAGTGATGGTTTTGACAGCTCAACCAGAGTAACCTTTGGAGACCGTCAATATTGTTGTGACAAATATATCAGCCGTATGCTGCTTGACAGAGGCATCAATGTCAACTCATTTATATTAAAGCGGGATAACTGTATTCTATGTATTATATTGATAACAAGTATCACAATAGAATATGTGTTCTAGATTTTAATTTATTTTTATTGTAAATGCCTTCAGATTAATCATTCTTGACAACCAATGAGAGCAAACAAAGAGCACACTAAACCAACCTTTTTGTTTTGAGGTATATTAGCCTTGTGTTTGGCTATAGCAACAGCCCGTGAAAATCCTCCAATTGCATCAACTAAACCTCGTGAAGCAGCATCATTACCAGTCCATACCCTCCCTTGAGCTAACTCCTCCATCTTCTCCACCTGCAGTCATCACCACTCTGTTGCTAACTGTGAAACCTAACATAATAACTATATAACAAGTTACCACATACACTCATTGATCTTGAACATGCTGCCATGTCACGAAATTGTTTATAAAACTCCTGGGCACGTTCTGCAAACAGTTTCTCTTCATCAGGTCTGCGTAAAGATTTGTAAAGTGGTTATTATTATAAGAAAATAATAAGAATTGAATAGAAACTGTAATTCAGTAATGAACAGAAATGTTTGCTATTGTCAAGCCTATTGATAGGAAGAATTCCACTTCTGAAATATTGTATATCAAGGATCATCTCACCTGAATGACCGGTTAGTGGCATGCAGCTCAGCATATCGTCCCCTTGAAATAGTTTCTTTGTTGAAACCAATCTTTTCATATAGTTTCTCCATATTGAACTTGGCTGCAATAAACTTAGTCAGAATTCAATAACACCCCTATTTATTGTTCCTGTTCTTTATAATGACACCTAAATTCATAGTGACAAAAACCTAACTCCACTTTAAGGAAAGGAAGTGCAGTATATCATAATGAACCTGTGATTACACCAATTGAACCCGTTAAAGTAAGATTTTCAGAGACTATAGTATTTGCTGCCATGGCCATGCAGTATCCTCCACTAGCTGCCACATCAACCATTGATGCAACTACAGGCTTAGATTCAGCCAGTAGTTTAATCTCTCTCAACATCCTGCACAAAATATATAAGCCTATAAATCAAATAGCCTTGTATCTTTTCCCATTAGTTTGTCTTTGTTTTAGTCACACCCTTTATTGTAGGATGAGTATATCCAAAGGTTAAATAAACTATTAATTTCTTGTCAAAATCACTTACGAGTCAGAAGCAAGACCATCACCCCCAGGGCTATCAATTCGGATTATAACAGCCTTATACCTTTTTGAATCTGAAAAGTATATAATAAATTAAGTCCATGTTCTTATACCTTTATGTACACAATGATTAGAGACAGAATAAAACAGGCTGCAAACATGTTCCAATTTACTATACATTATACAATTGTGTTAGTATCTTATGTTGGTCCTTCACACTTTATGGTATACATTTCCCAGATAAAATGAACCATATAGTGTTTTGCATACCTCTTACTTTGCTAATCTTTTTGATGAATTGTTCAGCTATGATGCCTGAACTAGGTGAAAAAAATGACCCTCCTACACGACTAATGCGACCAGAAGCTCTAATTACTGCAATTCGATCCTTGCCACCTGATAACCCCACACTCCATTTCCTAATTTTTGAGTATTTCCTGAAGCCATGATAATAAAGTTGCTATAAAAGCATAAATATGCAAATTCTGGAGGAAAAATTAAGGCTATATAAGTGCAGTATTCACTTGTAATCAATAAGTGGAAGTTTTTTCTTCTCTGCAATGCCCAGTCTTCTTTTCAACATAGATGTAACCTGAAAAGATTGAAAATTACCATAAACATCATTTAGTTTTTCTTTATAAAATTTGAAATCCAATATTTATAATTGATAAAATTTGAAGTTTGTATATGTTCTTTCGTGTGTATACCTCATCATCATATTTTATATCTGTTATCCATCCTTTTTCTTTCAGCTTTTCTATTTGGTAAACTCCTTCATTGATAAAATTCTCGACTTCGTCCTTTTCCTTCCCTGTAAATAAAAAATAATAATAAATCAAATTATTTACTTTAATACATTAAGATTAACAAGGAAAACACAAGGTCACTTCACCTTTGTCTTGAGAAATCTTATCTACCCAATTTCCATAGATATTATCTAGGATTGTAGTAAGCACCTCACGATTTTCCTCCGACATATTCTTGCGACTTATTTGATCACCAGCACTCTTATATTTACCAATCCTCTGCACTTGTGGTTCCACACCTACTTTCTCAAGTACACCTTTATGCAAACCCACTTTGGTTAAGCTGATCTAAAGAATTGTTAGAGGAAATAGATACCGCATCTAACATGTAACACGTAACTTACCTCCAAGAAATATTGCCCCAGCAGTTAAACCATACAACGAAAAGTAAGCACTTGGAGGGGCGTAGAGCTCTTCGCAGGCAGATCCAATGTAATACTCCTTTTCATGCCATACAGGTGCATAACCAATAATAAACTTCCCTATATCAAATTATCACTGTTAATCTTACCATAAAAAAAAACAAATCCTCTTTCAGGGTTTCTATTTGGAGATAAACACCTGACTTCCTAAAATCCAATATGTGCCTTCGAATTTCTTCAATCATACCCCATCCACATTTCAGAGTTTCAATATGGATATAAACACCAGATATACGAGGATCATAGGCCGCCTTAATCAAGTTTTCACATATCTGTGGTAGTGATAAGCCTGAAGAGAATCGACTGTTCAGCTGATCAGATACCTGAAATCAGCAACAATAAACATTCAAATCCATCATTCACAGTGGAAAATGCATATAAACACACAAATGAACTAAAAAAAACAATCGATTCAATCATCAAGTGAACTGAAAAACTATATAATTCATAAATCGACAAAAGTAAACATTCAAAATTTATTTCAAATCCATCGTAACGGAGGTAAATGCACATTAACACACACATAAAACTCTCAAATTCAAACATATCGTTCTAAATTTGCTATAAAACTATGCAATTCATCAATCATCAATAGAAGAACTACAAATTTGATGAACAAACAAATAGTAATAAGAACAAAGGGATCGAAACAAGTCAACAACCGAACCTTGCCGCGCAATTTGATATTCAACACAGTGCCCTTGCGAACACTTCGCCATGGATGAGCAACTAATGTTCGTAGCTTTACGACGAAGCTCTTCCAAGCATTCGGAGTTTTATACTCAAATTCTCCGGTAGGATACTTATCATCACCATTGTTACACTCCGAATTGGTGATGAAATCGCCGTGATTCTCGTCTGAAACATCATCATTTTGGTGTCAAATGAGATGAAATTTGTGATGATTATTTCAATGTAATCAATAATTATGAAGTTAAACAGGATTAAGGATGCTTACTTGATGAATCCATGCTTGTGTTGTGATTAGATGAAGAAAATCAATTTCCTTATAAGTGCTTGTGATTGCTAATTAGTAATTAGTCAAAGTATACGTCAAGTCAACTAATTTTAAAAAAGACTTTTTTAACGACTTTTATTGTTATTATTTTTTTAACGGCTTTAAAAAAGACTTTTGGGTTGTTGGGACAAATTTATTTATATTTTATAGTGGTATTGATAAAAACAAATTGACTACTTAGTGTTATCAACAGAGGGCATATAGTCTTGTATTAAGGTGTTAATGATGTACTTTTTTAAATGATTCAAAGTTTAAATTTTATTTTAATATAATCATGTAATTTAAAAGTATATTTAGTGATGTGTGAGATCGATATTAAAAAGTTTCTAAAAATGATATTGTTATGAAAGTACTTAAGCATAGTTAAAGTAAAAGCAAAGTTGTTTGTGGAGGTATAAATAATATACAGTAGAAGATACTAAGTATAATGTTTAATAGGTCATAAGGTTTTATTTGTGTTAAGTTTAACTCTTATATACTCTTTGTCAAATGTATATTAGATCATTGTTTTTATTTGTCTATGGTATCTAAGTCGACTTTTGTGAGTACCTTAATTGTCTATAGAAATATGTGGTGAGTACTCATGTTTGTTTATTTAAAAAACCTTTTTTCTAGTATTATTTCCATTTAACCATCGTCAGCATGACCTTCAGACATCTTTGATACAAACTTTTGACTTTAAAAATTACGTTGCATATGTTATGCACATTCGTGTATACATTGAATTTATCATCAAAATGTATGTTTTATTGATGATACGAGATGAAAAAGTGGCATGCAATTGGTGAAATTTAAACAAGTATTTTGAATAATTAAGATGAATACGTAACGTAAAGTTGAAAGCAATCATAGTACCATGTAACTCATAGCTATATGGATGACTTATCTCTAACACGGCTATAGAAATATATCAGATCTTAGAAAACGCTAGGTTTTCGCTGCTTGGAAAAGACAACGACTAGATTCTAGCCTTTAAATCAAACCAATCAATCCAAAAACGCCACATGTGTTTAGGGTGCTACATCTAACCACCTTCTTCCCAAACTTGGAGCCTACAATTAAACCACCTTCTTTCTCAAGAGGCCCAAAGTTAGTGTCCATTTTGCAAATTTGTGGTCAACATGTTCATTTTGATGATTTTTCCAATAAAAAATCTCATTCTAAGTATTGCATTTCTAACGCAAGGTGGGTCAGATAAAATTACATTATTTCTATAACAACCTAGTTTATTTAATAATATGATTTAGAAAGCTTTATGTATTCTAAATTCACTTTAGGTGACTTTATACCTATTTGACCCATTCAACCAGTTTCTTTTAACTTGTGTTATCTTTAGCTATATAGCGTAATAAAAAAATATGAAGTATAAAACCCAATACAAGTGAACTTCCGAAGGTTAAGTCTTCTTCTTCCGAAGCTTAACATATTCTTCCGAAGCTAAGATGATATCTTCCGAAGGTTATGTTTGCTTCGGAAGGGTATTGTTGTGTACTTTGGATTCCTTCCGAAGTATACATATGTTAGTAGGAAATCTTCCGAAGGGTTACTTCCGTTCGGAAGATATAGTGTAGGGTCCTTTATGTAAATTCTCAATTTAAGTTGAGAGTTAGTTAGAGTTAGTTAGATACTATAAATAAGGACCAATTGTAATCGGTGAGAGGATCCGAAATCATTCATTCACTAATAATCATTTGAAGTTTCTTGTTCACGTTTATTCTTTCTAAGATCATCTTTGTATTGATCGTTATTCCGCGTTCATATTCTCAATCGATTTTACAACAAAAAATATGATTAAAACTGCAGCCAACTTGTTTTACCTATAGGGTTGTAGCATAATCTGAATGTATTTTGTAAAACGATATTGTTGATTGTCTATAGGTTACTCTGGTTGAGCTATCAAAACCACCACCCTCTTTAAAAGTGTTCATATTTAGCATGTTGAATTCAGCAATTGGAATAGACACTCCTAAAGCATCCGCGGGATGATTTTGCGACGTGTGATGGGGTGCAAGCATGTATGGACAGGACCATGTTTCATGGGTCATAAGGATTTTCATTTGCAAACTACCTAACTTCTCTTTGATATTGGGTGAAGCTATAGTTATGAAGCATGTTGGTTCCAATATATAAAAAGTCACTATGAGTCTGATTGTTCGTGGGTAAGTTTATATGTTATGTTTCGTGTTAAAAGTCACTATGTGACGTGTATAGTCTTGGGTAAGTTTATATGTTCTATTTCGTTTGGAAACTTAAATTACCAATAAGTGTTGTTGTCGAAGTACATTAATCCACCCAGCGGTGGGAATCACTTTGATGAAAATATTATTGGTATATAATTACTTGTAACTTAATGCGATTTCTAGAGTTGTAACACAATATTTAAAAAGAATAACATGTCACACTTACATAATCAAATGACACATTAAATAAATATCGTTTCAAAGTCAATACGAAAATATAATCAATACCAATCATCATAATGCATTTCTACAGGCATATAAGGAGAGTACAACTGTACAAATAGGAGATCCTTGTAATATTTTATGATAGTATAAAGTCCTTTAATATTAATAATTGCTATTGACTCAAGAATTTATAAACATGAAATAACGTCACCCATGAAGTCATGTCATGTTTTATGTTATCCTAGGTTTCCAAACATAGTCTTTTTTTACATATATGACAAGTACAAGATGCATGTAGAACACTTATAAATATTGAACCTTAACAACACCTTTAGCATATATCAAAACAGTAAACATGTGCAACTTAACATGCAGCAAACATATACTAGTATGCCCTTTCACTGACTCCGGCCACCTCATCCCCTTACTCGACCTCACCCGCCACCTCCTCCGCCGCGGCCTCACCATCACCGTCGTCATCTCCGCCGCCAACCTCCCGCTTCTCCACCCTCTCTTATCCTCACACCCGTCTTCTCTCCACAAACTTCTTGTGTCCGAACCCGTCCACAACCCATCCATGCATCCACTTATCGCCAAAGTTACCGCCACCCGACAACTGTTTGATCCAATAGTTCTATGGTTCAAGTCCCACCCTACGCCACCCGCTGCCATTATCTCCGACTTCTTTCTCGGGTGGACTAATGACCTTGCTTCCCACCTAGGCATTCGACATGTGGTGTTTTCGCCTTCAGGTGCGCTTGGTTACTCCGTTTTTCATAGGTTGTGGCGAGATGCATTAGATATCAATGCTCTCCATGGTGTTGGGGATGAAAGCTACGTGCTTTCGTTCCCCGACATCCCTAACTCGCCGGGTTTTCCATGGTGGCAGTTGTCGCAACTGTGGCGGAGTTATAAAAAGGGTGAACCCGGTTTTGAATCTTTTAGAAAGGGTATTTTGGATAATATGACCAGCTGGGGAATTGTGTTCAACACATTTGAACGTATGGAAGATGATTATATTGATTATGTTAAGAAACAAATGGGCCATGACAGGGTCTGGGCAGTTGGCCCGTTACTTCCAGACGAGCATGACCCGTATGATAGTACCGAACGTGGCGGGTCGAGTGTAGTGCCACCCGATGATCTGCTCACGTGGTTGGACCAAAAGCGCGACAGTTCAGTTGTGTATATATGCTTTGGTAGCCGAGGAATGTTAAGTGAGAAGGAAATGAGGGCATTGACGGGTGCCCTCACGCTTAGCAATGTAGATTTTATCTTGTGTGTGCAGGTGGGTGGTTCGAGCCTCATCCCAAGTGGGTTCGAACACGAGGTGGGGGGTCGAGGGTTCATAGTCAAAGGTTGGGCACCACAACTGGCTATACTTAGACACCAGGCTGTAGGGTCGTTTCTGACTCATTGTGGGTGGAACTCAACGTTGGAAGGAGTTACATCTGGTGTGATGATGTTGACATGGCCAATGGGTGCGGACCAGTTTACCAATGCCACGCTACTGGTTGACCAGTTGGGTGTGGGGAAGCGAGTCCATGTAGGTGGATCGGAGAATGTTCCTGACTCGGTTAAGTTGGCTCAACTGTTGGATGAGTCATTGAATGCTGATAGGCCGGAGCGAGTTAAAGTTAAAGAGCTAAGCCGAGCAGCCATCAAGGCAGTAAGAAAAGGAACATCAGTAAAGAATTTGAACGCATTTGTCAAGCTTATATCTGAGCTCTAAGATCTCTATTGATGACATTCACGATTCAAGCAGAATTGAATCGAAGCTCAAGGAGGCCGCTATGATGCCCAAGTCAGTTATTGTCTAATGTAACTGATGTATTTGGCTACAAGGCAGACTTTTGTTTGAAGATAATGATTAGCATTAAGATAATTAGTCTAAGTTAATATTATGTAACTATTGTGTGACAATTATGTTGTGTCTTAATGTATGTTAAACGGGTCAGTTTGGGTTAGACAGTTACTCCCGCCATAAGTAACTGTCATGTGACAGTTAAAATGGTCGGTATTAACCGCCAAGTATGTATGTATATGTAAGACCCCTATGTACAGAATCCAATCAATCGAATTCAGTCTATGTTTCCCGCCAGTTCGTTTTTTCCCTGTTCTCTCAATCGTAAACAACATATTAAACTTTGAATATGAGAAAGTTCAACAACTTTCATCTGGCTCCTTGTACAAAAGAGGCGTATAAATATATGACATCATGAATATGATAAGTTAGGAAAAGTAAGGAGATTTATTGGAGAATATCTTTGTGTTTGGCACTAAGATATATGCGAGCATAAGAAATTGTAAACTCCAACACCAGTGGCACAAGCAATATGCAAGGTAGACCATGAATTGTATGCGGTTATTTATGTCAAGCATAACATGAACACATGCATTAATACGATGGATGTTAATGATATGAGAGTATATTGTAAGTGATCTGTTGTTGTTTTGATCAGTGGTGGCAATGGAAGATGATTAACTCAAATGAAGTTTTATATATCGTATGAGAGAGATATACATCAGTAGCAGATGATAAAGTATCATATGTAAGAGTAGCAGAGAGACAATACCACAATAATCCAAACATAAAACGCATAGAAGATGATTAACTTATATGGCGTTGTGTATCTACTTTGACTTGGGAACATAGTTTAATTTCTAATATGAAACATAATAAAATAAACTTATTGACTGCTTATTTGGACCTTAAAGGCAACATGAACTAGAATAAACACCAAAATAAGGGCATCTTGATCTTGAAATTAACATGCTTCATAACTTACTTTGGTTATTAAATTGTGTAATAACCTCCTGAGATCAAAGAGAAGTTAGGTAGTCTTTTAACAATGAAGATCCTTCTGACCCATGAAACATGATTCCATCCATACGGGCTTGCACCCCGTCACACATTGCAGAACCATCCTGCAGATGCTTCAATGTTGTGTCTATTCCAATTGCTGAACTCAACATGCTAAATAGGATTCTTTGTAAAGATAATGATGGTTTCGACACCTCAACTAGAGTAACCTACAGACACAGTCAACAATATAGTTGAAACACATATATCGGCCTGTGTAAGATTGGAACTTGTTATAGTTACGTAGCCACTGGAGGGTATGTGCCAGAACCTTTTTGCAAAAATACAAAATAAAAGTATAGAAAGAACCCATTTATTCTGTAATGATAGTGCATATGGAAATACTACTGTATTATGGAAATTTCACTTTTGATCAAAAATAGAAACTAGAGGTGGCAAATTCTACCCATTTACTTATGAGTGGGTAGATTTCGATTATGCTTTGTGTCTACATGTAAACAAGATAGCTACAAAAGAGATTGGTTGAATGGGTCAAATAGATATATAGTTACACAAATTGAATTAATTATATGTAAAGTCTCCGAAATCATTTCATTAAAAAAACTAGTTTTACTATTGAAAGAATGTTATTATGTAATCATACTTCCCACATCAAGTGACCCGTTATAGTCAAACTGAAATAATGTAAGTCTTATAAATCATATTTCCCACAACCTATCTGGGACCTTAGTATCACCAGTTTTGACCCGTGATCCGACCCACCAGCCCCGCGCACTTAGACGCCTACAAACCTGTACTGTTTCACTTTTATTATTCTTCTTAAAATGTGAAACTCTCTCAGTTAAGTGAGAATGCAATACTTCCCATTTTGGAACACCAAAATAACTCAACTCTGGAAGCAGTAGCTGAATTTTCTACCGCACCGTAGAGTATCTCTTGTCCTCAATAAACTTAAGCAAAAATACCAGTTCATCAGGCAGCTTTGTTTTTTATGAGAAAAACGATCATGGTAGAATGTGTTTTAGATTAATAAACTTGACAACCATTGAGAGCAAACAGAGAGCAGAATCAACCAACCTTTTTGTTCTGAGGTATGTTGGACTTGTGTTTGGCTATAGCAACAGCCCGTGAAAAGCCACCAATTGCATCAACTAAACCTACCGAAGCAGCATCATTACCAGTCCATACCCTCCCTTGAGCTATCTCCTCCATCTTATCCACCTGTAGTTGTAACCACCCTGTTGCTTATTGTGTATACTAAAATAATAAACTATATAATGAAGTTAACACATACGCTCATTGATCTAGAACATGCTGCCTTGTCACGAAATTGTTTATAAATATTCTGGGCACGTTCTGCAAACAATTTCTCTTCATCAGGTCTGCACAGAGATTTGTAAAGTGGTTATGATTATAAGAAACTAATAAGAATTCAACAGAGACTCTAATTTGGTAATGAAAAACATGTTTATTATTGTGAAGCCTACAGATAAGAAGAATTCTAATGCCGAAATCTTATATACCAAGGATCATCTCACCTGAATGACCGGTCAGCAGCATACAACTCAGCATATCGTCCCTTTGATATAATTTCTTTGTTGAAACCAATCTTTTCATATAGCTTCCGCATATTGAACTTACCTACAACAAAAACAATGGCACCTATATTTACTATTCCTATTCTTGATCAATGATACCTAAAGTTTTGGTGGAGCTCTTAGGAAGGCTTGACAAGTGTGACAAAAAACTAACTCAAATTTAAAGAAAATAATTGCAGGATATTGTAATGGACCTGTGATTACACCAATTGAACCCGTTAAAGTAAGATTCTCTGAGACTATAGTATGTGCTGCCATAGCCATGTAGTATCCTCCGCTAGCTGCCACATCAACCATTGATGCAACTACAGGCTTAGATTCACCCAATAGTTTGATTTCCCTCCACATCCTGCATGCAAATATAAGCCTAAGTGCCTAACCACATAAGAAATCAAATAGTCTTGTTTCAGTTTGCATTAGTTTGTATTTTTTTGATTAGTTACACACTTACGCTCATATTTTTTGATTGGGAAAAAACTACAAACTTTACCATTCTTTACTGTAGGATGAGTATATCCAAAGGTTAAATGAGCTTTACTTTTCTGGTCAAAATCACTTACAAGTCAGAGGCAAGAACATCACCCCCAGGGCTATCAATTCGAATGATAACTGCCTTATACTTTTTTGATTCTGAAAAGTAAATACACAATTTAAGTCCACAAACATGAATCTAATACGATAATAAGAAAAGGAGAACATCCATGTCCTTATTGCCTTTATCAGGGACAAGTGTATTTTACTATTCTTTTACTTCATAGAACTTATAAACATAATGAGTAGTGACAGAACCTCACCACTAATCATAATGAACAATAAGAACGTGTGTGCAAATCTGTTTCATGTTCCAATTTTCTACACAAAGGTTATGTATCATATGTCTGTCCTTTTGCATCTTAGTGTATACATTTCCTAGATAAAAGGAACCATATGATGTTTTACATACCTCTTACTTTCTTAATCTTTTTGATGAATTGTTCAGCTACAATGCCGGAACTAGGTGGAAAAAATGACCCTCCAACACGACTAATGTCACCAGTTGCTCTAATTACTGCTATTCGATCCTTGCCGCCCGATAAACCCACACTCCATTTTCTTATTCTTGAGTATTTCCTGAAGGCATGATAATAAAGTAGTCTATAAAAGCAGAAATATGCATATTCTAGAGAAAAAACAAATAAAGACTAAATAAATGAGATATTCACTTGTAATCAATAAGTGGAAGTTTCTTCTTCTCAGCAATGCCCAATCTTGTTTTCAACATAGATGTAATCTGAAATGGTTAAGAAATAACACACACATAAATATTTTTTGGTTTAAACTTGAAATCACATATCTATTAAATTGTAAAATTAGTAAATGGTTTCTTGAAGATCATGTTGCACTCCTAAAATAAGTAGTTTGGAGTTTGAAATGTTCTTTTTCATGTGTATACCTCATCATCATATTTTATATCTGTTATCCATCCATCTTCTTTCAACTTCTCTATTTGGTAAACTCCTTCATTAATAAAACTATCAATTTCTTCCTTACTTTTTCCTGTATAAAGAAACAATTCAAACCATATACTTCGGCACATCAAGATTAATAGGGAAAACACAAAGGAACTTCACCTTTGGCATGAGAAATCTTATCGACCCAATTTTCATACAAATTGTCTAGCAGTGTAGTAAGCACCTCACGATTTTCTTCAGACATATCCTTGCGAATTAACTGATCACCAGCACTCTTATATTTACCAATCCTCTGTATTTGTGGTTCCACCCCTACTTTCTCAAGTACACCTTTACACACACCACTTTGTTGAAGTTCAGAAGTTGATCTCAAGAATCAACAGGTTGATCTAATATGTAATGTGTCAACTTACCTCCAAAAAATATCGCTCGAGCTGTTAAGCCGTACAATGAAAAGTAAGCACTTGGAGGGGCATAGAGCTCTTCGCAGGCGCATCCAAGGTAATACTCCTTTTCACGCCATTCAGGTGCATAAGCAATAATGAACTTTCCTATATTACACTGTCACAGTAAATAGCTAAACAGCCCAATCAGAATCTGATAAAAGACATTGTAAATCATCTACCTGACTTCCTATAATCCAATATGTGCCTTCGAATTTCTTCAATCATACCCCATCCACATTTCAGTGTTTCAATGTGGAGATAAACACCAGATATACGAGGATCATAAGCCGCCTTAATCAAGTTTTCACATATCTGTGGTAGTGATAAACCTGAAGAGAACCGACTCTTCACCTGATCAGATACCTAAATTTGCCAACATTCAACACCGAAATCCATCAATCACAGAGGAATATGCATATAAACACACATATGAACTAAAAAAACAATTGAATTCAATCATCAGGTGAATTGAAAAACTACCTAATTCATTATTCATCAACGATCAATTGAAGACCTACAAATCTGACGAACAAACAAAACTTAATAAGAACAAAGGATTGAAACAACCAAACCTTGCCGCGCAATTTGATATTCAACACAGTGCCCTTGCGAACACTTCGCCATGGATAAGCAACTAGCATTCGTAGCTTTACGACGAAGCTCTTCCAAGCATCCGGAGTTTTATACTCAAATTCTCCGGTAGGATACTCATCATCGCCACCGTTACACTCCAATTTGGATTTGAAATCGCCATTATCGCCGTGATTATCGTCTGAAACATCATCATTTTGGTGTGAGATTGAAATTGGAGATGATGATAGTGATTAGTTCAACATAATCTTAACAATGATGAAGTTCAAGAGGATTATGGATACTTACTTGATGAAGCCATGCTGGTGATTACTGATTACATGAAGAACATCAATTTCGTTAATCATTCTTGTAATTGTAAAAAGTCAACGTCAACTCAACTTAAAAAAGACTCTTTGAACTTTGATTTGATGGATAAATTGTGGTCTTCGATCCACACTTATCTTAAGAGTTTTTAACATAAATTACTCCCTCTCAAAGAGTTTATTTAGTACTATACAGGTTGTATAGTACTATATACGTCTAGATCGTATAGTTCTATATGAGGCGTATAATACCTCTGACAGCCCCCATAATTCTTTCTCGTAGTCGGTGTCGAAATTTGCTATATATGTGTCGTATAGGGAGTCGTATAGTGTTATATGTGGTGTATAACTATCTGACAGTCTCCCTTCCTTAATTTTCCTCGTTTTCAATGTCTTCGACCCTATACACCGCGAATAGTGCTATACGAGACGTATAGGGGTGTCGATTTGTAATATGAGGTGACTTTATATTATGACCCTTATTTAGACTTTGGTTTTTATGAGGCTACAACACAAGTGGCTCTTATTAAAAGTTAACTACAGGAATGGTCTCTGGGTAAATTCATATTATGAGAGTGTTTGTATTTTTATAAATTACAAGTTAGGTTCAACTCGTACAATTGCTATTGATTTTTATATGCATCATTTGAGTTTTGTTTTAAAGTTATCTAATCTTCTACTTTATACAAATGTTATTGATGACATTTGAATCTTCAATTAATTGGTGATGAGAATCTTTAAATATAGGATACCAGTAGATCACATGAGTGCTGATGTATCGTCTTATTATATATATTCAAATCACCGAGGTCGGTGTCCACAGTGGAGTTTTAGGTCTTCTGATTTTCTTCACTGAGTTCAGAGAAATTGCAAGAACACCCCTTGGGCGTTGTTAGTGCGGTTGTGTACGTGGCATTCGATTTGGGCGTCCGCGTGCTTCCTGTTTATGAATATGATCTGTTTGTGCTTCGTATTTCGATTAGCGCCATGCATTCGAGATTCACCCGTTCATTCAGGTATGTCATTTGTGACTGTCGATTTCACTGACGCGGTTTGATTTTGGATACCATTTGTTGATTTCCGATTGCGTTCGTGCGGTTAGGTTTTGTGCCTGCGTCTTTTGTTTAAATCGTGACGAGCTGAAGGTTTTTTGGTTCTAATTGATTAGTTTGTTCAAAGCGTGATGAACTGAAGGTTTTTTGGGTTCTGATTGATTAGTTGTAGAGTCATTTTTCACTGCTTGAATGGAATTGTCGGTTTGATTGATTTCTCGTGCCTTTGCTTTGATTTGTTATTTGTTCAAAGCGTGATGAACTGAAGGTTTTTTGGGTTCTAATTGATTAGTTATTGAGTCATTTTTCACTGCTTAAGGTTTGACAGAATTCTCGTACCTTTGCTTTCATTTGATGATACAGAGTAGATACAACATGAACCTGCTTTTTCTAAATCGTTAGATTATTGTGGTTATTGTACATTGTTATGTATTTATCTGATTACATTGAAAGGGAATTTTGGTTGGTTGAATCGGTTTAGATATGGAAGGTAGAACTGATAGAAATGTTATGAATTAAGTTTAACGCGAACTATTGTGGTGGTTGTTGTCTAACAAGAAGGTTTGGTTTTCTCCAAGTTATGTAGTTTATTGCAACTAATGCGTTAAACTTAATTCATAACATTAGTATAATAAGTTTTTGTGTAATGTATAAATTAAGTATCATTGAAGGCTGCATTCGTGTTCATTTAACAGCTACTATTATATGTTTGATTCGATTGGATTTGTATTTGGATGATGAATTTGAATTGTAACAGAAATGTTTGAGTGAAGCAACTTTTGTATGTTTGGTTTGATTGGTATTGTATTTGGTTTTGTATAACATTAGTATAATAAGTTTTTGTGTAATGTATAAATTAAGTATCATTGAAGGCTGCATTCGTGTTCATTTAACAGCTACTATTATATGTTTGATTCGATTGGACTTGTATTTGGATGATGAATTTGAATTGTAATAGAAATGTTAAGTTTTTGTGTAATGTATAAATTAAGTATCATTGAAGGCTGCATTCGTGTTCATTTAACAGCTACTATTATATGTTTGATTCGATTGGATTTGTATTTGGATGATGAATTTGAATTGTAACAGAAATGTTTGAGTGAAGCAACTTTTGTATGTTTGGTTTGATTGGTATTGTATTTGGTTTTGTATAACATTAGTATAATAAGTTTTTGTGTAATGTATAAATTAAGTATCATTGAAGGCTGGATTCGTGTTCATTTAACAGCTACTATTATATGTTTGATTCGATTGGACTTGTATTTGGATGATGAATTTGAATTGTAACAGAAATGTTTGAGTGAAGCAACTTTTGTATGTTTGGTTTGATTGGTATTGTATTTGGTTTTGTTTAAATTAGTGTTGTAGCAGGTTTTTCGAATACTGTTTTCTTGTATTTGTGCTTTATGATATTAAATTCTATTTGGTCTTCTCATATATTTATTTTTTTATTCAATTTTTTCGCAGGTGTTGTTTCTTGTATGTTGGTTGTTGTTGATGTTATCTGGTTTGCTTCAGTAGTTTGGTTCGGTGAAGGTTAGTGTTGTTTACTTTAGCTTATATTGTATCATATTGGTTATGAAAAATAGTTTGCAGCCCTTTGATTTACTTAGAAGGTTTTAAACATATGTAAATTGTCATTACTTGTATAAAGGAAGTTTTGAGAACTTTAGTATGTTCTTGTATTTGTGTTTTATGAGATTAAATTCTATATGGTCTTTTCATAATTTTTTTATATTCAATTTTTTGGCAGGCGTTGTTTGGTGTATGTTGGTTGTTATTGCTGTTTTCTGGTTTGCTTTATTGGGTTGGTTCAGCGAAGGTGAGTGTTGTTTACTTCAGGTTATATTGTATCATATTGGTTATAAAAAATTAGTTTGCAGCCGTTTGATGCATTGTATGTTATTACCTGTGATGTAGATTGATTTGCTAGGTAAATGATTGAAACATACATAATTGTATTTACATCTACATATATGGCGATTGCGTAGGGATTGGCATTTTTTACATATGGTTAGGTGAACTATAGCTTTCTTGTACAGATTAAAGCAAGAACAAGTGTAAACATTTATTTGTTTACACCATTATGTTTGCATTGTATGTTATTACCTGTGATGTAGATTGATTTGCTAGGTAAATGATTGAAACATACATAATTGTATTTACATCTACATATATGGCGATTGCGTAGGGATTGGCATTTTTTACATATGGTTGGGTGAACTATAGGTTTCTTGTACAGATTAAAGCAAGAACAAGTGTGAGGTTGCTGTTTCATGCATGACCATTGCGGATATGTTTTCATTTAACAGCAACAAATGCATATTTGGCTTGATTGGTATCGTCTATGGATCATTAATTTGTATTGTAATAGAAATGCTTCTGTATCATATATAGATTAGGTATCATTGTAGGCTGCAGCTGATTCTGTTTTGTTACAGATATGGTTTTGTATGATATATAGATTAGGTACCATTGTATTCTGTAGTTGTTTCTATTTAATAGCAACATGTATATGCTTGGTATGATCGTCATCGCATTTGGTTTTGTTTGTTTCGTTTTAAAGCAATCAGTGTTGTCGTTGCATTTCTTCGGCTCTGATTGTTGTCATGCTTTTTTCTTCATTTTCTTCTTGATGAAAAATTAGGTTGCAGCTCTTTGATTCATTATTCTTGACTTAGAAGCTTTAAGACATATGTAAATTTTGTCATTGCTTTTGATGTAAATTGATCTCCAATGTGTCATGATATGTTCGTGTTGTTGTAGCTGTTTGGCTTTCACCTTATGGCAGAGTGTATAATGCTTTGTCTTTTTATTTTACTGTTGCCAGATAATTAAAACATACACAATAGTATTTATACTTAGGTATTTTTTAAATATCGATCGGTTGAATATAGGTTTCATATTGAAATAAAAACAACAACAAGTCTGAAGTTACCGGTGTATACATGACTACTTTATTTTATTTGACTTTTTTTAATATATATTTTTGCTTTCTTTATTTTTTGTAAGGTTGGGCTGCTATATAGTGGTTGTTGGTCTAGAGTTTGACTTTCTTGCAGAGGTAACTTTTATTTGTGTTCGTTTGAATTAGTGTTTCTCTGCTTTTTATCGTATGTCATTTGTTATTGCCTATTTTGTGTTTCAAAAGTTTTTTTTATACTTTCGAGGTTGATGGCAAGAGAGTATTAGTCTCAACTTATTATAAAAAATATTTCAGTAATGTAGGAGTAAATTAGATTTAATTGTTTTCGTTAGGGTGTATCAGACGTAAAAATTAAAGTATTTGCTTTAGTGTTTATTGCAGTATCTTTTTCTATTGTCTTAATGCTATGCCATTAGCCTATCTATACGTAGGTAATATTTATAAGTAATTTCAATGGATGGAAGTAGAGCGTCTGGTAAGCGAACTCGAGATGTGCCTGTCCTGCCTGGGATTGATAGTTCAGCACGTTTAGACTCTTTTATGGGCTTTACATCTAGAAGACAAAATCGACAACGCAGATCTACTCTTGCTCTTTTATGAATGACCAACTGTAAGCGTCCCGGGAACGCGGCCTTACACTAACTCTGTTAAATTGTTCTTGCAGGACCGTTTAAGGGCTTAAGCACAATTACAACACAACAACACAATGAGGAGAATAACTAAGCTCTAATCAAACAGTGAACTGGGTAACCAAAGGTGATACAAAGAACACAAGTAAAGCAAGAGACAGAACAAGAGAGTATGGGTTTCAAGGAGGCAGTATATTGCTTTCTCAAGTTCTTTTACAAGTGTTACAAAGCATAAAGAAAAGATACAAGAACTTGAAATACTTATACTACAACCTACAGCCGGCTATACTTTGAAAGCCAGCTGGATACAATTGACTAGACACTAACAAAATCAATTGTAGGATCAAAAGGCATATCTGCCTTTTGACCTTGTGACTATGACATGCCATAGCTCACATCCTTATACAATACAAAAAGGATAAAGTACATAAAGTGGAAAGTTGAATACTCAAGACCTCAATGTACAGTTACAAAAGCAAGGCCCTTTTCACCAACTCATGTAAGTTGGTGACTTTACAGAGATGCAGCGGAAAAGGTGCTTTATGGAACAGTACATCAGATAAAGCATGTGTACTAAAAGTCTTCGGAAGAAATCTATCTTCATAGGATGAGGCTTCGGAAGACTTTGTCTCTGAAGCTTCGGAAGACTTCATGTTTGGCTTCGGAAGATATTGGTCTTGGCTTCGGAAGATTTTACACTTAGAGTATTTTCTAATGCTTTGTGTAAAACTTCCGAAGCATTCTTCACTTCAGTACTTAGTGCATGTTGCTGAGACACTTAGGCTGTTTTGGGTTGCATCAGACTTCAGGAATCCTTACAAACTCCCCCTAGGCTGATGCTACCAAAACACTTGGAAGATCTTCAAATGTTGGTAGTCTTCAGTACAATCAGGACCATTCCTTTCTTCATGAGATGGTCAGGATCATCAAGACTTTCATAGTATCTTCTCATCTCAAAGAGATCATGCAGAGGTAAGTTAATTATGTCTTGCCATGAGTAGACATTCTCAACACCTTGATCTCTGATAACAGTCCATCTCTCTGGATTGGTAGAGTATGTCCAGGACAAGATGGGTGTCTCACTAGTTAGAGGAGCCACTTGAATAGGAGTTGATTGGGCTGCCTCATCATGCACTTCCTCAGGTTGATCTGATTCAGCCTGAGGTGCAGAGGTAGATGACTTTGGCTTCTTCTTCTTTGTCTTTGGTTTAGAAGCCATCCTCTTCTTCCTCTTGGTTGTCTTTAACTGAGAAGACTGGTCTGCAGCACCATGTTGATCATCAGTGTCTTTCTCAGTTGGGTGTTCCTCCCTCACAGGTTCAGAAGGAGAGGGAGTTTGACCCTGCCTAGGATCAGAAGATGAAGCTTGCTGGGGCTCAGCTGGAGGTGCTGGTTGAGGTGTCTCTGGTTGTTCAAACTTGACCTCCACTTCAGGTGGGACTTGACTTGGAAGAGAGTGCAAGTCAATAAGTTCTCCACTCTTAATCTTCTGCTTGATCACCCTAATATGCTCATCCATAGTGGATAGAGACATGGGGCCAAGTCTCCTTCCGGAGAATCCATACAGCTTCAAGAAGCTCACCATTCTTTGTCTGTCAGCAGACTTCTTTGCATTCTTTTGAATGATGGCCCTTGACTTTGCAGCTTCTTCCCTTAGTTTCCTTTTGGTTGTCTTTCTTTCCTTGACTAACTCAAGCTCAAGTTGCTTTAAATACTCGAACTCAATGAAGTCATAGGACAAAGGGAGAAGTGCATCTGCCTGATAGAAGCCTGTGGCACTCAGGTAGTTGATCATCTTGATCCTATCTTCCTCTTTATCTACCTGAGGTTCTTGTGGAGCCACATCTTCCTGTGCAGGACTTTCTTGAACTGGTGAGAGAGTAGGAGCATGCTTGTAAAGTCTTTTCTGTCTCTTCTCCTCTTTGAGTTGGAGAAGTATCATTGCATCCTCTTTCTCCTTCAACTCTCTTGACACTTCTCTGTCAGCCAGTTCATTTAGTTCTTCTAAGGGGAGGGAGATGATCTCATCAATGTCATAGTTCCTGGTCTGTAAGTAGGTAATCCTGACTGCCCTTAACTCATCATCCTGAGTATTTGGTCTGGGGGCAGCCCTGATTGCAGCTTGCATGAAGCTAGATGACCCAGTGGAACTTTCTCCCCTTAGTCTCCTTTTCCTCTCTCTCTCTTCCTCCTCAATTTCCTCAGGAGTCATTATCCTTTTCCCTTTGTCACCAACAGACCTTTGTGACTCAGGGTGGATTGAAGCTTGGCCTTCATTGCTTGGAGTAGCTTCCATGCTCTGGCCAGAGAGAGGCTGAGAAACACCTTCACCAGCAGGTGTCTCAGATGGAGTTTGGACCTCAGCAGCAGTTGTTGATGATGAGACAGGGGTCTCAGGTTCTGTCACTGGGCCTTCAGTCAAGGTTTCCCCTATGAAACTAATCTTAGGGTCCACCTCAACATCCAGTTGACCGATGACATTGCCTGATTCCCTAAGTCTCCTTCTTAGAGAGAACTCTGCAAGGATCCTGTCTTGGATTCTTTGAGCCAGCCTGTCAGCTTGTCTTGAATTGCTTGGATTGACAAGTGGCAGGTTGACTAAATCCAGTCTTTCATAAAAGCTCAGGCTTTGGAATTGAAAAACTTCTTGTTGGCCTTGAACTCTTTGAAGTATGAGGGCTCTCCTGTCATCATCATACCTCCACCTTATGATTTGATTGCCAGTTCCCAGTGGTGGAGATGAGACAGCCCTTGGTATGCCTTCCTCAAAGAGACTCCTGATGAGAGAGTCTATAGAGTCCACATTAATGTGAACTTGAGGAAGTTGCTGAGAATGCACAACAGCAAGTGAGGATGGTGAGTCCTCTATGTCCATTCTCTCTGAAGAACTCCCAGGTTCTGTGGTTGTAACAACTTTCTCCCCCTTTTTGGTAGCATCACCCACTTGCATAGGTGAGCTGGAGGATAAGTCAATCACTTCCACAGGTTCTTGTGTTCCTGGTTGAGCTCTCCTTAAAGGTCTCCCAGCTAGTTTTTCCTGCAGATATGAAATCTGGAGTTGCTGATCATTGACCCTGTTTTGCAGGGTAGTCACCTGAGATTCCAAGTGACTAACCTTAGAGACTAAGTAGGTGCATGTTTTTGACAGTTTTTGCACCTTTAGTCTCAAATTCCCCTCATCTTCATCAGAAGATTCATTGGGGGATGAGATGATTGGACCAAAGTCCTCTCTCTCACCACCAGCTTGAGTTTCTTGGCTGCTGGTTTTCCTCTGCTCACTGGCAGCCTCAGTTGAGATGCCAATGGGCTGAGTTGCCATGGTTGAGGTCTTAATGATGTAATCACTTTCAAAAGTGAGAGCCTCTTCCATATGGACATCCTGAACAGGTTCAGAAGTGTCCACCTCAGTAATAGGTGACTGATGGGGGATAGACTGAGGAGAGTCAGAGGTACTCATCTCTCTTTGAGTAGGGGAGGAGAAGAGAGACTCATGGTACTCACTGAATCCTAAGTCTTCATCAGTGTAAAAGGATAGGTTGGGAATTGGTTGGTTGAGATCCAAAGGCTGGGGATGGTAGCTGTCCCCTGAAGGTTGTCCACTTGAGTGTTGAGACTCAGAGTGAAGGCTTAAGGTTGTTGGGCTATTGAGCTCATCAGGGTGAGCTTGAGGAACCTCAGCCCTGATAGGTGAAGTAATGGGAGTGGTTTGCTCCTCAGAGAGGTGGGAGCTTCTAGTGTCCATTCTTCCTGTAAGGTTGAGTATTTGGGGCCTGCACAGACTCAATATCCTGAGCAGGGGTTCGTTTGGATTTTCTTTGGTAGGTGAGGGTGATTTTGGTCTTTTTAATGGTAATGACAAAAGAGGTGTGGGTTCAACACTAGCTTGTGTTGCTAGGTTGTCACCTTGAGCAATGAGCTCTAACATTTTTGGGACTAGGGCTGTTTCTACCACCCCAGAAAAGCCTACAGTTGGCTTCTTCATTATTTTAAAGATGCGGGCTTCATCTGTCCCAATTTAAAATATTACCTGTTTCCCTCAACTGTGAGCCCAGTTCACAGTTGAGAATGTGTTGAACATAGCTAGGAAACATGTAATACTCTAAGGATCCTAAGTTTGCAAGTAAATTAGTATAGACAAATGGTGAATACCTGAACTTGACCCCCTGAACCATTCCATGACCCATAAGGAGAGATCCTCAGGAATCTGGTCCCATCCACCATGCTTGTTTGACAAGCTGTGGATAACCCATGGAGCAGGAATTTCCATTGGGATGAGACCTTCCCTTTCCTAAAGGTCTTTACAGAGAAATCTTCCCTCATAGCCCATCTGCTCAAAGAATGATTAACAGCTTCTTTGGGAAGGACACCTCACCTTCTTCATCATCCAGCTGAGATGTTGGTTAATGATGGCCGGAGTGATGAAATTGTCCTCCCTTGCACTGTGGCAGACAGTGCCTTCTCCCCATCCATAATGACCTCTTGGCAGGTCTTCCAGAATTCAAGCAATGATCCTCATATAGAGTAGGATCAATGGTCAGGGAGGTGAAGTATTGACAGAGTCAAGAATTGGCAAATCTCTGAGAAACTTGCATCTTTCTCAGAGCTTAACAGAGCAACTTGATTATGTTGCCTGTGTAGTTGCATGGAGAAATCAGGGTTGTTTCTTGCGGTTAAGGTTGGCCATTTTAGAAGCTTAAGGGTGAAGAAAGGTAGAAAGCAAAGGCGGTTTAGAGAATTAGGTTAGAGACACAGTAGAATTGAGGAAGATAGTGGGAAAGAGGGGAACCGTTGGGTATTTATATGAAAGGGATTTGAACCAAAGTTAATGAAAGAGGATAAACTTTGAAATCCGAAAGTCGGTCCCACCTCTGAAAAGGTAGTTTACTTTTGCTCAAAAAGTAGTTTTCTTGGAATTCGAAAAGCTTCCGAAGTTTATTTGTCTTCGGAAGTTTTGATTGAAAAAGCTTCCGAAGCTAAAATGGCTTCGGAAGATTTTCCTGAGAGTCTTGAAATTTATGCTTCGGAAGAGAAATAAACCCTTGAATGCTTTGTATAAAATAAACAAAGCTTCCGAAGGTTAATTTTGCTTCGGAAGGAAAAGGTTCTTAAAAATAAATAAGTGTCTGAGATAAGAATTTTAAGCTTCGGAAGATGAATTTGACTTCTTCCGAAGGTAAAATCTCTTAGACAGTTATTTATTTTGAAGACATGTTTTTCTTCCGAAGAAAAATTTTATCTTCCGAAGTATCAAAAATTTTCAAGAATCTAAGGAAAGTCTTCAAAAAGAATTTTACATCCAAAGAAAACATGAGCTTATGAAAGTGATGAACTAGACAACTTAGGACACACATATTTTAAGAAGAAATAATTAGAATTAGTTTTAATAAAAAGTCTACTCAAAGTTAATCATCCCAATAGCTGATATCAGATACTTAAATCTCTGTTCATCAAAAGCTTTTGTGAACAGATCAGCATATTGTTCATCTGTATGAACTTTGACTAGTTTAATTAATCCTTTTTCATAGTTATCTCTTATTAAATGATACCTGATGTTGATGTGTTTGGTCCTTGAGTGCTGCACAGGGTTCTCAGTGATAGAGATAGCACTATTGTTGTCTATGTGGATAGGAGTCTCTTTGAAGTTAAATCCATAGTCCAGCATCTGATTTTGAATCCAAAGCACTTGAGCACAGCAGCTTGCAGCAGCAATGTATTCAGCCTCAGCAGTTGATGCAGACACACAGGATTGTTTCTTGCATTGCCATGAGACCACCCTTCCACCAAGGAATTGACATCCCCCAGATGTAGACTTTGCAGTCATATTGCAACCACCATAATCACTATCTGTATAGGCATACAGATTGAAATTTGGATTCTTTGGATACCATAGACCAAGTGTTGAAGCACCTTTGAGGTATCTTAAAATCCTTTTCACAGTGATTAAGTGAGACATCTTAGGGTTGGCTTGATATCTTGCACAAATACATGTAGCAAACATGATATCAGGCCTGCTAGCTGTAAGATACATAAGAGACCCAATCATAGCCCTGTATAAGTGCTCATCTACACACTCCCCCTCAAGATCTGGACCAAGGGAGTGGTTTCTGGCTATGGGTGTCTTAGCAATCTTACAATCAGTCATATTGAACCTCTTGAGTATGTCTTGAACATACTTTGACTGACTTATGAAGATGCCATCTTCAACCTGCTTCACTTGAATTCCCAGAAAGAAGTTGAGTTCTCCCATTGAACTCATCTCAAATCTGTCTTTCATCAGCTTCTCAAAGTCTTTGCAGAGCTTTGGATTAGTTGAACCAAAGATGATGTCATCAACATATACTTGAACCAGCAATAAGTCATTTCCCTGTCCTTTGATGAAGAGAGTTCCATCTATAGTACCTCTTCTGTATCCATGCTTTACAAAGATACTCAGATAGTGTCTCATACCACTTCCTGGGTGCCTGATGCAGCCCATAAAGAGCTTTGTCAAGCTTGCAGACATAATCAGGATGATCAGGGTCTACAAAACCAGGTGGCTGTTTGACATAAACCTCCTCATCAATCACTCCATATAAGAAAGCACACTTTACATCAAGTTGGTAGACCTTGAAGTTCTTGGATGCAGCAAATGCCAGGAATATCCTAACAGCTTCTAGTCTTGCTACAGGAGCAAAGACATCAGTGTAGTCAATCCCTTCTTCTTGTGTGTATCCTTGAACAACTAGTCTTGCCTTGTTCTTGATGATGATTCCTCTATCATCCTTCTTGTTTCTAAAAACCCATTTGGTTCCAATGGTAGTCTTCCCATGAGGAAGAGGACAAAGGTTCCAAACTTTCTGCCTTTTGAATTGAAGCAGCTCTTGTTGCATAGCTTCAACCCAACTTCCATCCTTTAGAGCTTCATCAACTTTCTTGGGCTCTATCTGAGATAAGAAACAAGAGTGAAGACAAACATTTGCTTCATGGGTTTGTCCTCTTGTTCTTACCCCTGTGACAACATCTCCAATGATGTTTGTGGTGGGGTGAGACTTGTGGATCCTTAGCTGAGGGATCACAGCAAGTTGTTGAGAAAGATCTAAATTTGAGAAATTTAAATCTGGTCTGGAAGATTCACCCTCCACATTATCACACTTATCAAGATTAACTTGATCCAATGAGTGTGAGACATCATTGATGTTGTCATCTATGGTATGGTTATTAGCATCAAGAAATTCCTGATCACTATCACCATCACCATTGTTGTCTTCTACAAGTGAGGTGTCTTTATCTGGTTGAGAGGCCTCTGAGCTGGAATTTGAAGGCATGCCAGATGTATCAGCTGAATTTGTCATTGTTGTGCTGATAGAAACCTCATTTGCTGAAGTAGTTCCAACTGGAGCTGAAGATGTATGAGTTGAAGGTCTTCCTAGCTCAAATCTTGGATCAGGATCACCTGTATTTAGATTTTCTGCAGATCCTGAAACATGCTCACAAGATTTGTTAAAACAGTTGGTAACTAAATCAAGATCAAACAGCCAATCCGGACCAGAACCAGCCACACAAGGAGTGTGCTCATTGAAAGTCACATTGGCTGACTCCTCAACAATTCTAGTTCTGAGATTGTATACTCTATAAGCTTTAGCTTGAGAAGAGTATCCAATGAAATGTCCATCATCTGATTTCTCAGCAAACTTGGCAATTTGATCTTTGGTATTCAAGATGGTGCAGGGACATCCAAATGACCTGAGAAAACCAATGAAAGGTTTCCTCTTGTGCCAAAGTTCATAAGGAGTCTTACCATGTGTCTTAACTACTAAAACTCTGTTTTGCACATAGCAAGCAGTATTGACTGCCTCTGCCCAGAAGGTGATAGGCAGTTTAGAGTCAGACAACATAGTTCTTGCAGCTTCAATAAGTGTCCTGTTTCTCCTCTCAGCAACTCCGTTTTGCTGAGGAGTCCTGGGAGCACTATATTGTCTTGTAATACCTTTTTCATCACAAAATGCATCAAGGATTTGGTTCTTGAATTCAGTTCCCTGATCACATCTTATGGTTTTGACCTTGTGATCACATTGATTCTCAACTTTTAAGATGAAATTCTTCAGAATCTCAGGGGTTTCATCCTTAGTTCTAAGGAAGAAACCCAAGTGAATCTTGTAAAATCATCTGTGATCACCAGACAGTAAGAGGTCCTTCCTAAACTCATTACACTGGTGGGGCCAAAGAGATCCATATGTAACAAGTGTAGGGGAGTAGTGATGGAGTTCTTTTCCTTAGGCTTGTGAGATACCTTGTGTTGCTTCCCTTTCAGGCATGCAACACAATGATCATCACTAGTAAACTCTTTCTTTGGCATTCCAGTTACCAGATCATGTTTAATTAATTTATTCATGTTCTTAAAGTTTACATGGCACATTCTTTTATGCCATAGGAAAGACTCATCACTATTTGCTTTAGATAGAAAGCATGAAACTTCTCCTGAGGGAGATGTTTCTTGCAAATCCATCTTGTACATGTTCCCTTTCCTGGGGGCTCTGAGCAGGATATGCTCATGAGGAATGACCACACCAGGCTTGAGAACAATGCACTCATGCTCAGTAAAGAGCATGTTATGACTCTGATCACAAAATTGGGATACACTCAGAAGATTGTACCCAAGCTCCTTAACAAAGTTTACCTTCTCAATGCTGAGCTTACCATTTGTGACCTTGCCCCTTCCAGAAATGTAACCACCTTCATCTCCTCCAAAAGCAACTGGTCCTCCATCAATTCTCTCAAAATTATGGAGTAGAGACCTATTGCCTGTCATGTGCCTGGAACAGCCACTGTCAATTATCCAGACATTCCTGTTTGTCTTGAGCTGTTCCTGCACAGAGAAAATGATTAGTTACATTTGGAAACCCAAGCCTTACTTGTCTTGGGCTCATTAATAGTAATAGAAGGTAATGCAACAGTAATAGATCCTATGGTTGTACTATGGGGATCTTCAGCTGTTGTTGATGGAGAAACCTCAGTCATTTGGTCTTTCTTAGACTTCCACACCACCTTTGGAGTCTTGGACTTGACCTTCAAAACCTTAGAAGCTTTTGGAACTTCACAAGTTTTGATGACTGATCCTTCGGAAGAATCTACAGTCACTGCAGCAGACTTCAGTGCTTCGGAAGAACTCCTTTCTTCCGAGACCAACTTTGCTTCCGAAGGTAATTTTCCATTTACCTTCTTCTTTGATTTGGAGCTTCCGAAGGAAACAGACTTTCCTTCCGAAGCTTGAGACTTCTTGAGACTCTTTGAAGTCTTTGTTTTAGTCATGTGGACAGTACTTTTAGGATTGTATGGGCAATCCTTAGCAATGTGAGAAGTACTTTCACACATAACACACAACATTTTCTTCTTCAAAGAAGTCTCCCTTTGAGAGCAAGACTGGCTTTGGTCACATCCCTTCTCCACCTTCATCTTGGTAGATGCTGAGACAGTTCCTTTGGGCTGTGAACTGTTCTTGGAGTTTGATGGTCCAGGCTGTGCAGCAGTGGTACACAGCAGCTCAGTCTTCTTCTTGGCACTGAGATGATTTGAACAAGAACCATGACTCTTAGCTGAGGAGTCTTGGTTGATGTCTTCAGTCCTTACTACTTTGAAACCTGCAGAGATAAAAACTTGTTTCTGCTTAGCATCAAAAGTAGCCTTGATTTCTTGAGCCTTCTTTGCCTTCCTTTTGCTCTTTCTGATCAAGTTCTTTCTTTTGGACTTGGTCATCACAGTTGATTTCTTCTCCTCAGAAGGATAGTGGCCCTTGGAAGAATCCTCTTCTTCACTCTTCTCAGAGGAATTCTTCACTATCACTTCTTCATCATCCTCACTTACAGGATCTATGAGAGGAAGCTCATCTTCACAAGTTCCACACCTAGGAGATCTTACAGACAAGATTGTGTGTGGAGGAGCTATCTCATTTGATCCCAGTCCCTGTCTATTTTGATAACAAACCTTGTTGTGCAGGGATGAGGATATCATGTTCTTGAAGGTCTCTTCTTCAAGAACACTCTTCTCTGCCTTGGCTTTGCTGATCACAAGCTCAGCCTGGCACTCAGTTAACTTAGTGATGAGATCTTGGATCTGAGTTCTAAAATCTGTATGTTCATGTTTTAGTACTGAAATGGTTTTCTCCAAGTCCTCTATCTTTAACTTGTAATCATTTTCAGACTTTCTAAAATCAGATTTTAATATGTTTAATGACTCAAGATCAGATCTCATCTCTAGGTTATAGGACCTGTATCTATTTACTTTAGCAATGCATTCAGGGGAGCAAAGATGTTCCAATACCTTGGCTTCATCATGGTCAGCCATCAGTGCTTGGTTTGGAGAAGCATCCTCCACCTGAAAACTCCAGTCAAAGCCTCCTTCTTCAACAGCAACAGCAGCATGTTGCTTTGTCTTCTCAGCCTGAGGAGCTTTGTCAGTAAAGTTTGGTCTGGGTTGTGTTTGGCCCCCATTTGCTTTAGGTGCCTTACACTCCCTGGCAAAGTGACCCATAAGGTTACAGTTGTAACACTTAACTTTGCTTTTATCCAGCCCAAACTTACTACTGGTAGCATTGCTTGGAAATCTTCTTCCTGTCCTCTTGTAGAACTTCTTGGCTCTGTGAGTGAGGAGAGCCATCTGCTGAACTATCTCCATGTATTCCAGGTCATCTGGATGGATACAGTCCAGGTCTTCAAGAGTGAAGAGATAATTCCCACAGCTTTCATCTGCAGACACAAAGGCTTGAGAAGAACTTGTCTCTTGGAATGGGCTTCCTTGAGTAAAGTTCTCCCTTGGTGTCTCGGGAAGGTGATGAAAGGACCCTTTTGTGAGTTGTCAGGGTAGCATAAGAGATGATGTTGGGGTTCTATGCTGTCCCTTTCAACCACATGAAGGGCTGAACCCATTTGATTGTTGGAGTTGCCAGATGAACCTTGCATGTTCATCTCCATCTGGTATCCACTGAGAATCCCATACAACTCTGTAAGAGTAAGAGTCTTAAGGTTCTCAGTCCTCTTGATCACCACACAATAGTGTGTCCATTGCCTAGGAAGTGAGGACATGAACTTCCTTACAATGTCCCTGTTCTCAAGAGGAACTCCTCCATCCACTAGGGTATCCACAATCTCAACATACCTGAAGTATTGTTGGGTCATGGTCTCACCTGCTTTGAAGGTGAAATTTTCAAACTGCTGCTTCAGAAGATCTTTCTTGTTCTCCTTGGCTTCAGAGGAGCCTTCATACATCAGCTTCAGTGCATCCCACAGCTGTTTGGTTGTCTTGCACTTCTTAAAACCTCTGTATACAGAGTTTGGGAGAGCAGTCTGAAGAGCAGTCATGGCCTTCCTGTCAATCTCTACTCTTTTTCTATCTTCATCTGAGTAGTTGGCCACATCTTTAGGAATCATACCAGCACCAGTAGCAGAGGGGGTGCTGGGTATGAAAGGTCCATTCTCAACAGATTCCCACATTCTTGAATCAAGAGACCTGATGAAGCCTTCCATCCTCATGCACCAGGTGTCAAAATCATCAAGAGTGATCAGTGGGGATTTGTTCATGGTTTCAGTCTCCATATCAGTCTTTGAGATGGAAGCCATTTGAAGAGTTTAGCTTTTGTGTGTGTGAGGGATCTTAAGATGGTTAGATCTTATATCAAGAGCCTGGAAAGCTCTGATACCAATTGCAGGACCGTTTAAGGGCTTAATCACAATTACAACACAACAACATAATGATGAGATTAACTAAGCTCTAATCAAACAGTGAACTAGGTAACCAAAGGTGATACAAAGAACACAAGTAAAGCAAGAGACAGAACAAGAGAATATGGGTTTCAAGGAGGCAGTATATTGCTTTCTCAAGTTCTTTTACAAGTGTTACAAAGCATAAAGAAAAGATACAAGAACTTGAAATACTTATACTACAACCTACAGCCGGCTATACTTTGAAAGCCAGCTGGATACAATTGACTAGACACTAACAAAATCAATTGTAGGATCAAAAGGCATATCTGCCTTTTGACCTTGTGACTATGACATGCCATAGCTCAAATCCTTATACAATACAAAAAGGATAAAGTACATAAAGTGGAAAGTTGAAGACTCAAGACCTCAATGTACAGTTACCAAAAGCAAGGCCCTTTTCACCAACTCATGTAAGTTGGTGACTTTATAGAGACGCAGCGGAAAAGGTGCTTTATGGAACAGTACATCAGATAAAGCATGTATACTAAAAGTCTTCGGAAGAAATCTGTCTTCATAGGTTGAAGCTTCGGAAGACTTTGTCTCTGAAGCTTCGGAAGACTTCATGTTTGGCTTCGGAAGATATTGGTCTTGGCTTCGGAAGATTTTACACTTAGAGTATTTTCTAATGCTTTGTGTAAAACTTCCGAAGCATTCTTCACTTCAGTACTTAGTGCATGTTGCTGAGACACTTAGGCTGTTTTGGGTTGCATCAGACTTCAGGAATCCTTACAACTTCTTTGGTTGACTCCTATCCTTATTTGGACGTCGGTGATGCTGTGCATGTTTGTCAGGCATGTGGCGCACGATTTTGGCTTTCTGAACAAGTTGGATTTGCCTCTGCTAACCGTCTTCCAAAGTATAATCAGTGTTGTAAAAGTGGTCGGGTTAACATATGTTTGCCTACTTCTCCACCAACTTTTGTTCAAGATTTGTATGCACGTGCCGATTTTTTAGATAATATTCGTGCATATAATTCCATGTTTTCAATGACATCTTTTGGCGCAAGAATAGACGAAGTGATTAACTACACGCGTGGGCCATATGTATTTAGAGTTGAGGGCCAAATATGTCATTGGCTTGGGAGTTTGTGTCCCTCACCAAACGAGAATCCTAGATTCCTACAAATGTATGTTTACGACTCTCAAAATGAGGTTTCCAATAGGCTTCACCACTTCAATGCTGGTGAGCGTACATCGTTGCAGCCGACCATTGTTGAGCTATTGATCTCCGTTTTGAATGAGCTGAATGCGCTTGTAAAGCTCTTTCGAATTGCACGTGATATTTGCAGAAATCCTGATGTCCCTAATTTCTATATACGTTTGTACCATTCAGCAAATCAACGTTCTTATGATCACCCGACCCCAGATACTATCGGAGCAATAGTGTTCGAGAATTCTCCAGAGGCAACAGATTTCGATATAATCATTCGTTGCAAGGATGATGTCCCACAACGTATAAATAAAGTTCATCCTCTTTACATGGCTCTTCAGTATCCATTGTTGTTTATACACGGGGAGCCTGGATGGTCGCCGGATCTCCGTTTAACTTCTGATGACTCGAATGATGATCGTAAGTTAACTATGAATATGTATTATAGTTATCTAATTCATGAGCGTATGGGCGGTTACTCTTTACTACTGCGAGGTGGTCGACTTTTTCAACAATTTTTAGTTGACGCTTATATCTGCATAGAGCAATACCGATTGGATTACATAAGAATGAATCAAAATCGTTTCAGAACTGAATTTTTCCAAGGTGTGCATGATGCAGTAGAAAGAGGCGATATTGAAGGGCGTGCTATCGGAAAGCGTATCTTTCTGCCATCATCTTTTACTGGCGGCCCTCGATACATGTACAAACACTACCAAGATGCACTAGCAATTTGTCGAGTTCATGGAAATCCTCAGTATTTTATAACATTTACGTGCAACGTTAACTGGCCTGAAGTTAGTCGCTTTATGCGCTCATGTCAACCATTGAAAGCACACGACAGGCCTGATATCATTTCAAGGATATTCCGGATGAAAGTCAAAGCGTTACTTGATTTTTTACGCACCGAGGAACCATTTGGAAAAGTAGCAGCAGGTGCCAATTATCTCCTTTTCCTTGCTTCTTCTAATTCTTAACTGTTACAATGTGTTTGTTGAATCCTTCTTCTTTATCAACCAGATTTGTATACCATTGAATTTCAGAAAAGAGGTCTGCCACATTGCCACTTATTGTTATGGGTCACACAACCTTTCAGAATTCACAATCCTGCCGATGTAGACCGTTATATTTCTGCTGAAATTCCAGATCGTATAGCCGAGCCGCGGTTATATAGGATTGTTACAGATTCAATGTTACATGGCCCGTGTGGTCTTGCTAGACCCTCTTCTGTATGCATGGTTGGTGGAAGTTGTTCTAAGAAGTTTCCAAAACCATACGAGACTTCCACGCGTTTCGATAGCAACGGATATGTGCATTACAGAAGAAGAACAGACGGACATGTAGCTACTAAAGGTGATATTCAAGTTGACAACTCTTATGTCGTTCCGTACAACAAGGCACTATGTTTACGTTTCGAAGCACATATTAATGTTGAGTATTGTGGTTGGAATATGGTCATAAAGTATTTGTTTAAATACATTTCGAAAGGTGCAGATCGGATCAGATTTTCTATTGGTTCTCTTCCAGCAGATTGCGGAGACAACTCAAATAGTGTTAGACTTAAGCAAGATGAAATTAAAAACTATATGGACGGACGTTTCATATGTCCTCATGAGGCATGTTGGCGCATTTTAGACTTTCTAATCCATCATAGAAACCCTCCAGTTCAAGTGTTAGCTGTCCATCTAGAAAACATGCAGAATATCACATTTAGAGATTCACAGCAACTGCAACAGATAGTCGAAGAGCCATCTTACAAAAAGACAACTTTAACTGAGTGGTTGAATACAAATGCTTATGATGTCAATGGTAGACATTTACGTTATGTCGACTTTCTTTTCGAATATAGATGGGACAAAACAAAAAAACAATGGTTTCGTAGAGCTAGACAAGGGACACCGGTCATTGGTAGACTCATATACATCCATCCTACATGCGGTGAAACTTTTTATTTACGAATGCTATTGTTACACCAAACAGGTTGCAAAAATTTCAATGATATAAAGACGGTCTCTGGTTTCGTATGCAATACGTATCGAGAGGCGTGTGAAAAGCTCGGTTTGCTTGGTGACGACAATGAATGGTGTGTAGCTTTCGATGAAGCCTCTGCATGGGCAACTGCATCAGAATTGAGGTCATTGTTTACCCATATGTTATTGTTCTGTGAGATATCAAATCCAATGAACCTGTGGGTAAGTAAGTGGCGTAGTATGTCAGACGATGTGCCTAGACTTTTAGGATTGTTTCAGAAGAGCAAAGAGACATATATGGACGATGACGACTTGCAACAATACGTCTTATATGAGATTGAATTGTTGTTGAATTCGAGTGCAAGCCCATCTACCCTGTCTGACTTCGGTTTGCCAGTTCCACGACCCGATTTATTGGAGAAGTTGAAGAACAGGCTTTTGATGGAAGAAAGGAATTACGATAAACAACTTCTTGCCCAACAACACGAAATACAAAAAAAGTCGTTAAATTGCAAGCAACATACAGTATACGAGTCAGTTGTCTCCTCTGTTGAAGCACACAAACAGATTCTGATGTTTGTTTATGGCCATGGAGGAACCGGTAAGACATTTCTTTGGACAACGATAATAAATGCCTTACGTAGTAGAGGGAAGATTGTTTTAGCCGTAGCAGCTTCAGGCATTGCATCGTTGCTCCTTCCTTCAGGAAGGACTGCTCATTCACGATTCAAAATCCCATTGGATTTAACAGAAGACACCATTTGTCATGTAAAAAAGAATACCCAGCTTGGACAACTCTTGGTGGAAACATCTCTTATAATCTGGGATGAAGCCCCTATGAACGATCGTAAGTGTTTTGAAGCGTTAGATAGAACCCTACAAGATCTCCTTGAAAACAACCATCAGCCGTTTGGAGGCAAATCAATTTTACTAGGTGGTGATTTTAGGCAAACCTTACCCATCAAACGTAAAGCTTCTAAATCTCAAATTATTGCGTCTGCTTTGCCAAAATCATTACTATGGAGGCATTTTAGTGTTGTTAAACTAACAGAAAACATGCGGTTGCAACGTCCAAGACAAAACTCAATTGACACGTCTGAAATATCTCGATTTTCTTCATGGCTACTGCAAGTTGGTGATGGTTCGATCGGAACGCCAGACAAAGACAACCCCGACGACACGCGTCTAATTGAGATACCAGAAAAATACTTGATTTCAAACTGTGCCAATCCCTTAAATGCACTCATACACTTTATCTATGATGACGATACACTTCGTCACCCAACAACTGCAAATCTCTCAGAAAAAGCAATTGTTTGTCCTAAAAACGACATAACAGACCTCATAAACTCAATGGTCCTCGACATGTCACCTGGTAACTCTTCTACATATTTGAGCAGCGATTCTATAGTTCCCCATTTGAAAGAAAGAGGTGACACTGAAATATTGTACCCAACTGAATACTTACATGAGCTTAATTTTAGTGGACTGCCCCCTCATAAATTACACTTAAAGGTCAAATCTCCCATAATCCTTTTGAGAAATATAAATCAAGTAGCCGGCCTTTGCAACGGAACTAGATTAATAATTACGCAGCTTCTCCCACGGCTCATAGAAGCCCAAGTTATAACAGGAATAGCTGCAGGTCATAGAGTTTACATTCCCCGTATCATTTTGACCCATACAGATAAGGAATTACCATTTATTTTCAAGAGAAAGCAATTCCCTGTAAAATTATGTTATGCAATGACAATTAATAAAAGTCAGGGTCAATCTTTAAATAAAATAGGTGTATATTTGCCACAACCAGTTTTCGGGCACGGTCAATTGTACGTAGCACTCTCTAGATCAACATCACCACATGCCTTAAAAATCTACATTGAACCAAATGAACAAAACCTTCCGAATGTGACAAAGAACATTGTTTATTCAGATTTCATGCGTGAAATAAACTGTTAAAAATTCATTTCAGATGACAATGCAAAAGATATCAGATCTGACACCGAGATGCAAAACAGAATGTCTGCATGTGAGGGTTGTCAAAAAATGGCTAATGTACAAACGGCCTGAAGTCCACTTTCTTTTCTTGGATTCACAAGTACGTAACGAAACATCTACATACTTATATTAGCATCTAAATGCTACATACATTTGACATTCGTATTCTCTTGTCATGTATAATATTAGATTAATACTAAATGTCTATAGCTGATAATAACTTGCTGAAATTCACAGGGTGACGCCATTGAAGCAATTACCGATGCCCAAAGCAGCTCCTATTTTGACAACTTGATAAGAGCTGGATTTTGCTACTCCGTGACAGGATACGTATGTGTTGAAGTTAGATCTGCAAGTATGGTCGTTAATCGGGACACGTCTATCCTTTTTGGTAGAGCAACAGCTGTAATTCCAATAGAAGAAGACGGTCTACCATGGTATTACTTCGATTTCGCTCCCTACTCTGCCTTGCAACAACGTTACGATGACGGGAACAAACTTCTCACAGGTGCAAATATTAATGACTATACTTCTTTAATGTTACATTTACATAACAGTCACGCATACTTACCTATTTTTATAACTTCCTGCAGACTTCATTGGACGCGTTGTTGACATCACAGAAATTCCAAATAGAAGCAAAAGCAGATTGGTTCGCATCAGGCTGCAACATGAAAGGTAACAACAACAACTAATACGTAACAACATATGAAGACAACATCCATCATACTTACAACCACATACTCATTAATACACAGTGGCAAACTTATTGACGTCGGCCTTTGGGAAGAGATAGCCATTGGATTTAACCAGAAGGCAGCTACAACAAGCGACGACCCTGTCATCGTTGCCGTCACCTCACTCAAAGTGACTACTTTCTTAGGTAATATCCACTTTAATTATCATAAAATATCTTCCACGTATTTGTAAATCTCACCTAACAAAAACATTAACCCATGTTAAGGTGCACTGCAATTATCATCTACATCTGCTTCCCAGACATGCATCAATCCAGCAATACCACAGTTAGGGTCTCTTATTCAAAAGTAAGAACACATTTTAAATTTCCATTTAACAACAATAAATTACAATGAAACATATAACAACATATTTAATATCATACAGGTTTAAACACATGCCCACAACCGACATACCATCATCACCAACAAGGAATGCGTTTGCTGAAAGAAACATAGTTCCCTTATCTAAAGCCATTACGAAGCTCGCTGATGCCAAAAAGGTAACTTGCTGTCTCCTTAAACATACACCAATGACATCGAAAAGTGACCATACTATATTTCTTTAAATAAAATGACAACAGCAGGCTACTACATGCATGGTTTTAGCTGAAATACAAGAGATACACTCTGGCACAGGACACGACTGGTACTATGATTCATGCATCCAATGTTCCAACAAAATCTACCTTAACGGCCACCTGTTCTACTGTCTTAAGCATGGATTAAAAGATGAACATTCATACAGGTTCAAATTCCTAAAACATCTACAAACAATAAAAACACAAATGTTACATATCTCAATTTCCACAGGTACCGCTTCACTGGAACGCTTGCTGATGCCGACACCATCTCCCCAGCAGTGTTCTTTGATGGCATTGTCACATCACTCGTAGGCAAAACATGCTACGATCTGGTTATGCAGCAGCCCACTCAAGACCCTAACACTTTGCCTGCTGAATTACAACAACTCGAAGGGAAAACCTTCATCTTTGAGCTTCAAGGGAGAACAGATAGCTATGGACCACCACTCAATGTCAACAAAGCATACAAGCCACCAACATCAACTCCACCTTCCCCCATCCCAACTGAAAATGAACCCTCTTCATCCAGTGTACCACCTGCAACACCTTCAGCCAAGACACCAAAAAGGAAACATCCAGCTGAAATTGAAGACACACCTCCACAGCAGAAACACAAAGCCAAAGAAGACTAGGCGATAGTCAACATCTTTTGAGACGTGCCTTTACAAACTAGACTTCCTTTTGTAAATTCACATGTAAACCTTTTGAGGCATGTCTTTTGGAACCTACTTCTGCTGTAGAAACCAACATGACCCATGAAGTCACAAGCAACTTCCTTTTGTGAATGAACTATGTGTAAATAAACTTATGACAGTTTGTTGCTGCTTAGAATATAACGTACTTTAGTCAGTTATATATGCAACTTAGAAACCAATTGTGCTTGCTACATTTTCTGTCTTTATGGCATCATCTGCAGGTTTCATGCCGAAGACTTTCTTGCCTCAAAGACAATAATTCAGGTGCATAATTTCACACTTATTCCTTTCTTGTACTCTAACAAATCCCCATTTATCTAATCACATAGGATCTGCTATCCAAAAGAGGACATTTTACTGTCTCCAGGTTATAATTCTGTTTTCTTTTGGCTCTTATACTTCATATCTGAAAAAAGCCAGGATTTGTAGTTATAGTACAATTTAGCTCTTTGGAAAGTGCAAAACCTTTTGTTCTTAGGTTTCTATTTTCTCCCTTCTATTTCTAATGGATACTTTATACTTTCACCTACTCACCTCTACTTATAAGCATATGGACTTGGCTTCTACGTCATTAATGATTTTATTTTCTTAGTTGAAGCATCAAAGTTTGCTTTTATTTTCTAATTCAATAAAACTGTTAAAGAGGTCAAGAATAAACTTTCTAGGACATTGTGCATCTGTGTATGATATCCACTATCCTAGCATAACAATATTGTTGGCATATATTCATCTTTTTCATGGTTTCAAGTGGCATCTACTAATGTATCTAATTGAGGTAAGCTCAATATATCCGACGAGAGAGTAAGATTTGTAACTATGAACCTGAAACGCAAGGTTTACTTAATAAAGTTGGATCAATAAGGTTTTCTGTTTGTAACAGGATTGTTGCTTGATTCCAGAGTCTCAGTTCTATCTAGAAGGGGAGGGTGGTCTTTTTGAATTTGTTCAGCAGAGACTAAAAGAAAATGGGCATGTGGTTATTGTGTTAGCAGAAAGTGCAGGTCAGGAATATGTTTCTGAAAGTGTAAATGCAAACAAGAAGAAAGATGCTTAGCTCGGGAAGGCCATCTTCCTTGGCTTTAATATCTAATTTGACTTATTATAAATGCTAGAAGTGGCAAGAACAGTTAGTTGGGCATGTTGTATAACAGGTCAAAATGGAAGACATATCACTTTCAGGTTGACTCCCTAATCATTTTTTGTCATCTTCTTATTTGTATTATAAATGATGATTGCATTACTTATGATTACTGCAGATTTGGGTCTCTCTTTGGATTGTTGTTGAGGTATGTTAAATGGTTATTTATTTTAGTCTTATATAACAGATAAGTAGCAAAAATATCTTCATTCATCCAGAGATATTATGTAGAACTAACAGATGACCTAAGAGCCGTCCTTAGGAATTATATTTCAGGCAGTTTTTAAAACTGGAAGTGATCTCATGACTTTTTCATTAAAGTGGTTTAGTTCTTATGATTACACATCATTGGCTATAGACATAATAACTAGATATGTTGCCCAGGTTAAAATATATAGTTATAATTAAAAAGCAAAATATGAAGTTATTGATAAGCATATCCCAACAGATGAAAGTTGTTAACATTTATTATGAATTCAGATAGACTCTGACATTCTGTTTAGTGTTGGTATTAGAAACGATAAACTTGTGGTAAATAAATCCATATACAATGTACATTTAGGTAACAATTTCAAAGTTTTCTGTTCTAATATATAAGTTCAAGCTTGAGCAGTTTGTGGACTGGGAAGGTGATAATAGCAACCACTTGCCTTCTTATCCATTCCCTTAATCAAACATACACCAGGTTGCTAAATCCTGTCCCTCAAATGCATCTGAACTCAGTGCTTTTATTACTGTGTATACAGAACAAAATTAAACAACATTAGTGCCAAGTGCAACCAAGACATCCATGTTAGCAGTTTTTAGCCTCAGTACATGATACGATCCCATTAAGAAAGGTTAAACTGAATTATTACCGTAGTTTGTGAAAATTAAATCAGAAAAATACAACAAAGAAATTGACCAATAGAATCCATGTTGTGCAGAGGATCCATGTTTGTTTAACCCTTGCTTTTGTTTTCTTTCTTTTTTTGACATTGATTAAAACTTTGAATCTGAACCCTATCTTCCTTTTATACCTCATTACTATAAAGATGTTGATTTCGGGTCGAAATGAGTTCATTTACGGCATTATGCTTTGGCGACTTGTATTACATCTCGATTTACACTATGGAAATGGTCTAAGTTTATACTTTTACATGAATGATGTGTTTTCCTTTATAATGATTTGAAGCATATCAATTTGTTTAAGTTTATGGTTATATCCAAAATATTACTCGCATACAATTAGTAAGCTTACCCGGCACAAAACCCGCGCAACGCGCGGTTTCAAACTAGTTATATAAAATATATGTTATGACAAAAATTTATACTAAGGATTTCTTATGCAGACATGATTTATTGTGAACATTTTTATCAATTATGATTAGATTATGCTTTTTAGGAAAATGGATTTTAACTATTCAAACTATTGTTCATCTAATAATAACTTATACTAACAATTTGACTAAAGGCGCTCCCAACTTTTACTTTTGTTGCCAATAACAATCCGAGTAATTGCATCTATTTTCCACTTGATTTCACTTGTATGTTTTCTATGTTGTTCATAAGAAGTCGAGTGAGAATCAAGTGTAAATGTTTAATAATTGTGATACTATAACTGTTATTAATAACGAGTGTTGTAAATATCAGCCTAGGCGGCCGATTAATCGGGGTTTAATCAGTAGTCGGCCCATTATCTTGTTGATTTCAGCTAATCAGTACCAAAAATCGGTAGTCGGTCCTAGGCGCCACAATTCAGAACTAATCGGTAATAATTGCTAGTAATCCGAAGATGATTATCCCTCGAGCCTGAATCACCAAACCTGCACTCAGGAATAGTAATGCTTTGAAAAAGGCGTGATTCATTAAGTGAAAGACGCTAACCGAATAGTTAGAGATGTCGCAAGCAAAGATCATATAGCCTAATTGACGGAGTAATCACATCAAATTTTCTAGGTGGTCAAAGTCGGTCAACTGTGTATTTTTCTGCTCCCTGATCAAAATCGGACCTAGCCGGTCCTAATTGGCCAAAAATCATTGGTCTTTGCGAAATTCCGGCAACTCTGGGCTAGATTCCAGCGACCTTCCGGCTAGATGCAAAATTTCCGACGGATTCCAGGAAAATCATGAAATTTTAGGCTAAATATGTGTTTATATATATCACTATGAACATTTTTATTAAAATTACATGTAAAAATGATTGTTTTTATATATAAAACTGAAATTTATACATAAAAACTCCAATCCGATTAATCCCGATTACTCCCAATTAATCTCGATTACTCCCAATTAATCCATGGTCGGTACCTCACCGCCCGACTAGCGTCTAGTGATTTTTACAACACTGTCGATAACAAATTAAACTGAAAGTCGAAATTATTAGTCAAATTGTAAGATATGAATTGTTATAAACCAATAGATTATAGTTTATATTATTATAATTCAATTAACCTTCTTGATTACCTTTATTACACTCGTATTAATAGTTTATCCAATCATACTATACATGTGAGTTTATACCAGTAATATTAATCAAACTGTAATTTACCTTACATCATGTTTCTATTTAGTTGACATAGCTTGAGCTTGATGTAGCTTATTCCCTTAGAGCATTCTATTTATATATTCTTTATATCTTTATCACGTTCATATTCAACTTTTGTATATACCCGTATTCGACTTCGTATGCCCTCGTATTCAAAAGGGTGGTTGATGATCTTTTGTCTGTGGTAATGAGACTTTAATTTTAGATGAAAGTAACCCTTTGTGCTGTCTGCAATGATGATGTTGGTGTAGGGGGAATAGCTAAACAACTTTCATGTACTCATCATTACAACCGCGATTGCATTGTTCCTTGGTTGCCTTGAGCTGCCAACCGATGATCCCAACTATGAACGCGTGAAAGCAGAAAGGGTTGCTGGTCATCTTTGAAAGTGACAAGGTTAGTTCATAGTATGGTTTTGAAGCTTTAGTATCAGTCCTTGAAATGTAGATGTTGATATTGTCTTGAGAGAAGTTGAATTTTCTTCTTGTTGAGTTCTGTAGGATGACGATTTAAGAGATCTGTTATGTGGGTTTGTTGAATTTCTATGATTATTAATACAATACCTTTAAATCTTTAGTTGAGATAGGCATCTGCTGAACAATTCTTGATTCATATACACAAGATACAACTATACAATGTTAGCAAAAAAGACATGTATATATCATAAACCCGAAAGGTAAGAAAACCATTTCATGGGTTTAAGAAATCACCTTAACTATTTACCAGTAATCTCCACAGGAGCAATGCCCGTCTCTAAAATGATGAAACCGCTTGTTGTCCCTTACAATAATCTCCCTGTCAACAGCTTTTGACACCAATTTGATAGCATTATGACAATCTTCACAAATACGCAGATTCTTGAAAATTCTTAAGGTTACGCCTTTTCGTGCTCTTAACAAGCCAAAAGAAACAGCAAGTTTCTCACTGTGACCTCTTAAGATATCCACTTTCTCATCTTCTGTAAGTTCATGAAGCACACATTTAGTATCTGGTTTATACCCATGTCGAGAAATATCATTCTCCAATTTTCTCCACATGTCATGAATATCCGGAAGAATCTTATCGCCAGCAAAGAAATTATATACTTTTCCTTCAAATTCAATCCAACTGCAACCAACTTCCTTCTTAAGCCCGAGTTTCTTCATTCTTTGCCTTATCATTCTAACATCATCCCACTTTCTGAAACTAGCAAACAGATTTGACGACAACACATAGTTTTCTGCTTTATTCGGGTCGAGTTGTAATAACTTATCTGCAACTTTCTTTCCTAACTCCATGTTACCATGAACTCTACATGAACTAAGCAATGAGCTCCATATTCTAGCATCAGGCTCCTCAGGCATCTCATTAATAAGCATCATAGCATCATCAAACCGTCTTGCACGACCCAGCATGTCAATTAAACAAGCGTAATGTTCCAGTTTTGGCGTTACTCCGTGGATGGTTTGCATCTCATTGAAGAAATTAAGACCCTCCTTGACTAATCCACCATGATTACATGCCATTAAGATGGCAATGAATGTAAAGTGGTCAGGTTTCATGTTCAAACTCTGCATTTCATAGAACAGCTTCATTGCCTCTTTTCCATTCCCATGAATCCCATAGGCTGCAATGAGAACCGTCCAGAGTCCGATATGGTTTTTATCTGATTGGTTAAAAACATTTTGAGAAGCTTTTATGCAACCGGTTTTTGAGTACATGTCTATGAGTGAACAATTTATTAATACGTCCGTCGTGAGGTTATTCTTTAATGTAAAACAATGGACTGATTGTCCTAGCCTTAAAGCAGACAACTGTGTACAAGCACTTAATACACTTGTAACTGCTATCTCGTTAGGTTGGATCCCACTATAGACCATTGTACGGAAGATATTTAATGCTTCATTTTGTTGTTTCGTCTGTGAGTAACCAGTGATCATTGCATTCCATGATACCGAATTCTTATTTTTTAACCTGTCAAACATAAATCTTGCAGACAAGGGTTTCTCACATTGTATGTAAAATGAAAGTAGCGAATTGCCGATGTGTAAATCTGTTACAAGCCCGTTTCTAATCACAAAACCGTGAGTTTCTTTGCCATATCGCAGCAACTTGAGCTCAGCGCAAGCTAAAAGCAGGCTACCAATGCTGTACCAGTCCGGCTTAAACCCTAAAGATGTCATCGTTACAAATAAATCTATCGCCTTTAAAGGGTTGCCATTTTGTGCACAGCCACTGATGAGTGCATTCCAAGAACTTGAATTCACATTTTCCATCGTGTTGAAAACATTCTCAGCCAAACACAATGATGACTCGTGTTCACATCTCGCATAAGCTGCAATGAAAGCATTTGCAACAAATTGATTAGATTCAATCCCATGTCGAATTGCATATGCATGAAGTTCCTTCACTTTCAATAGCTGTGAACGCTGTAAACAAACTTTCAAGACATTCAAAATGGTAACCTGATCAGGTTTTACACGGTCACCACCACTTTGCATACTGCGCAAAAGTCGAAATGTTTCTTCAGCTTTACCTTCTTTTGAACAACCCAAGATAACTGAATTCCAAGAAACAACATTCTTGTTTTCGTTTCTATCGAGAACAGTTCCTGCTTCTAACATGTATCCACATTTCAAATACATATCCATCAAAGCGTTTTGCACCATCAAATCCTGATACAACCCCAACTTCACAGCCAAAGATTGGATCATTTTCCCAACAAAAACATCCTTTTCAGCAGCACAAACTGGTAGCAATGTCACCAATGTAGCAACATCCGGTACCAAATCATCTTCACTGACCAACAACTCCACAAACAGATCAACACTATCCCGATAAAACCCATTGTCCGATAACCCTGAAATCAATGAATTCCAAGTGACCAAGTTTCTTTGAGGCATTACATCAAACACCTTATGTGCATCCTCAACAAACCCAAGTTTCCCATACATTGAAACCAAAGCATTACCTACAAAAACATCCGAAATCAAACCAATCTTCACTGCCATTCCATGAATCACCAACCCACATCGCAAATCTTGAATCCCAACACAAGATTTGATCACACAAGGTAAGGTGAAATTATCAGGTGTATGATCCGTGTGCAAAAACTGGCAAAAGATGAGTATGGCTTCATACCAGAGATCATTTTTAGTGTATGTGCTGATGATTGTATTCCACTGGTACAAGTTCTTATCCTCCAATTGTTCAAAAACAACACGTGAAAGTGAGGGTTGATCATTTTGAAAATGCAATGCTCCGGTGAGATTTTTCAATTGGCGGAGACGATTGATGTTTTGAGATAAAGGGTTGGGGTGTCGTCGGAGTGGAAGGTGATATTTTGTGATGAGTCCGGCGGCGGCGGTGGCGGAGTGGAGTAGAGGTGGAGGTGGACGGTGGTCTCCGGCGTATAGTGGTGGTGGTGGTGGTAGTGACATCATAGTCATGATGAACTACAGATATTTCACCATGTACGTGATTGATAGAATGTTTATAAAAGTGATTTAAACGGATAATTTAATAATTTAGTTTTTTCAGGATGTCATGAGTTCGAGTCCTATCGCCAGTAAAATATTATTTGTGGATCGGGTTTTACCACGGTGGATCTTCAGATGGCGGGTTTTCTTCGGAATTGATGGTTGGTAAGCTTAGGCCACCTATCGCTGTTTGTGCTCACGGACGTATAGGGTTTTTTCTCGCCATTGGGATACCTCGAGTAGCCAAACTTTATTAGCTGGCCGTTAAAAAATTCATGCAAAAAATTGCTCATTTTGGTATCTTATTTACTAAGGTACAAGCTCTAGAGTTCAATGTCAATCATGCTTGTGCCGTTGTGTTGTAATAGGTTTGTGTGACATTATCATATCAATATTGACAGTCCTCTAAAACAGGATCTTTACTTTGTACTGTAGTGAAAATATACAATTCTATAAGTTACATGCATCCAATATGGACTATTTTTCCTTTGGGTTCAGTAGTTTGATTTCTGAATTGGCATTTGCCAACAGGGGCTACAACATATAAATGAGGTGTCTTGATCTCGGCATCAACTTGTTTCGTGGTGCTTGTTGAAATATATAAGCTTATGGGATCAAAGAGAGCTCAAGTAGTCTTTAAGCAAATTGAAAATAGGATTTGCAAATGGAGAGCCTTCTGATCTTTGAAACATGATTCCATCCATGCGGGCTTGCACACCGTCACTTGACGTTAAGCCATCCATTAGTTCCTTTAGTGTTGTGTCGATCCCGATAACTGAGCTCCCTATTCCGCTCAGGAGTTCTGGTAAAGTGGGTGATGATTTTGACAACTCAACCAAAGTAACCTGTACACAACCAGCAATACAGTCAAAACCTATCTTGACCAGTACTAAATCTACCCTTATACACCAATCCCATTAACTACCACTACTTCACATCTTGGAACACAAATTAGCAACTCGGGACACAGTTCTCAAAGTTTCTAATACCATAGGGTTCTTTTTTAGTCCTATGAAAGTAGCAGGTATCGTCTGGTGACTTTGTTTTTCATAACTTATATCATGGAAAAATGTGTGGTTAAGATCACAGTCAACTTTTCTAAATTATTGGAAACCAACCCATTCAGAGAAAATAGAGCACATGGAACCAACCTGTTTGTCCTGAGGTATGTTGGCCTTTTGTTTGGCTATAGCAACAGCACGTGAAAATCCTCCAATTGCATCAACTAAACCCCGTGAAGCAGCATCATTACCACTCCATACTCTTCCTTGAGCAATCTCCTCCATTTTATCTACCTGCAATCATAACCACTGTCGGGCTGCTAATTTCATGGTCAACAAGTGCATAAACTCCTTAAAAGAAAACCTTGAGTGACTACATACACTCATTGATCTTGAAAATGCTGCCTTGTTACGAAACTGTTTATAAGCATTTTGAGCAGATTCTGCAAATAGCTTCTCTTCATCGGGTCTGCATACAAATCAAAGTGGTTAAAATCGTATAAATAATCAAACAGCAATAATTATTTTCTTTTGAAAAACTTGTTACATAAAAGAAACAAATGGACTGTGCACACAGAAAATCTTCAAGCAGACAGACATTGACTAGAGTTGGCAAGATGGGTAGCAGGTCAAAACAGTTATATTTTCAACAAGACTGGCTGACCCGTAAACACTATATGTTCCATTTTTTATACATAAAGAATTAATCAGATATATATAACTGCCGAAACTATATTATTACTAATGCTATTCCCACATCCGCCCAGCTATGGCAAGATAGATTACATCTCAAAGCATCATAAGGCCTGCATAGCTTCAGGTCCCCATGATCTACAGGGCTTGTATAGGTAATGCAGGGATTATGCCTCAGGCTTCCATAACATGTAGGGCTCATGTAACTATGTAAGGCCTGAAGCTGCAGTTGTCTCGGATTTTCTATAACTTGCAAAGTTTACATAAGGCCTACTGAATTATATTTTGCATGAAATCCATTATCAGGGTATAAGGCTCACAAGCACTTGTAAGGCCTGTTGAGGTCCATCAACCGCTGCACAAAGATGTCTTTTCCTCTAGATGCCCTTGTCCTAAATAGCATCCCTAGGCCTGGAAAAGGTACATAACCTTCAAGAAAGCTATCTTGGGCTCCACGTGACAATGCATAAACCGATGGCCACTTTCGATAAATCTCAGAGATGGTTACCACTATCATATGCATGGCATACTTCGATTGGACCTCATAAACTCAAATTTTCAAGACTCTTTCAGCAGAATGTCAAATGCCTCATGATGACATCTAATTGAACTAATGCATATGCATCACGCCCTTCTCTTACGCAATGTGGTAAACATGAGACCCTAGAACATAGGCCACACATATAAAAGAGGGGGCCATCATCTTTAAGAGGTATTCTCACAACCTTAGACTTTCACACTAACATTTTCCTTTCCATTCATGGCTGACTTGACATCAGATGGTTTATAGGGTCTCGCCTGTAAACCCCCTCTAACGTGGTTGTTTGTTTTGCAGATCTGACTTCTGAGAGAAATAATTAGATCCAGATTCCAGTGTTTATGACCTACTTCCAGCACGCATAGCATTCTGATGCATGATCAGTTAAAAGTAAAAATCTAACTTTTAATTAATATACTTAAGAAGGTCATGCGCGTAGAAAACAGAATATAGGGGGCTTTTAACCCTTCTAATTTATTTTTAATAAAATTCATTTGACCTCTTAAAGATAAAACATAACCCAAACTGACCCCTTTGTACATAAATGCGTAGGAAATACCACCTCTAGAGACGAGGAATTTTAATTCAGAACATCAAACAAATCAAAGATCCACTCACCTGAATGGCCGCTGGTCAGCGGCAGTCAGCTCAGCAAATCGTCCCCTTGAAATAATTTCCTTATTGAAACCAATCCTTTCATATAGTTTGCCCAAATTGAATTTACCTGAAACAGATACAGTGATTAAACATAGAGCCTTGAAAGGTTAAACATGCTCAAAAACATCTTGCCATTTTGTTCAAAGAAGTAAAAACATCTTGGAACTTTCATTTTGTTCAAAGAAGTAAAGTATTCAAACTGAGCACATAAAAAACTGTAATACAAAGGCCACAGCTATTTAAGTAGACTTGTGGTTAATGACAACACATAGATGTCAATTGAATTTTCAGTGAGATTTAACAATGGAAACTGCAAAATGATTCATAATTAAAAAAATTAAAAAAAATTTAACAGGATGATGTAATTGACCTGTGACAACACCAATCGAACCAGTCAAAGTAAGGTTCTCTGACAGTATAGTCTGAGCTGCCATGGCCATATAGTATCCTCCACTAGCTGCCACATCAACCATTGATGCAACTACAGGCTTAGATTCAGCCAACAGCCTGATTTCCCTCCACATCCTACACAAAAATAAATATTAAGCTAACCACATCAAAATTAAAGTTTAGTAACATTTTCTCCTGGTTTGCCTTTCTTTTTCAAAACCACTCCTGCTTCTGATTTCGGAATAAGAATAAAAAGTTCCAATAAATTATGTTTTTTTTTCCTGTGAGAATAGAGAAACACTTACAAGTCTGAAGCAAGAGCATCACCTCCAGGGCTGTCAATTCGGATGATAACAGCCTTGTACCTCTTTGACTCTGAAAATATATAACACAAGTCCATAAACATAAAATCAGCAACATTAAAATTCACATATGAGCATGAATTCTAATAAAAGTTTGCCACCTCACTTGTGTAGAAAGAAGTAAATTATTGTATGAGGATCGGAGTTGAGCAAAAGAAACAAAAGAAGTCAACACTAGAAGTTCAAAATATACAGGAGCAAAGTGCAAGTTAGCCATAGAAGTTACTATACATGTTAACAAGTTAGCATTTGCCCTTGATGCATTTCCCAAGGGACACACGGACTTGTAGTTTTTGTAATGTTTTAGTAACCTAGGAGCATAATGGTTCCAAGCACAAAATGGAGATTATTACATATGTTGACGTTGAATGTATTAACAGGTTCTTTTGCAGAACCATACCAATGATTTCTTATATTAAAAGGTAGCCAATACATATGTGTTCTAAATTCCGATTACCATACAATCATCATTTATCCAATAGAGAAAGCAGTCTCAACTCATTTATTACTCGATGGGCTGATTTGGCCTTTGTTTTATCTTTAAGGGTCAAATTAAGAGAGAGAGAGGTAGCTTAAAATGAAACTGGTTAAATGGGTAGAAAGTCAACCACATCATAATTTTATTGCAGAAAACCTTATGAATCATTTCACTACAAAAGAAAAGAAGTATTACATACCTCTTACAATACGAATCTTCTCAATAAATTGCTCAGCAATGATGCCAGAACTAGGAGAACTAAATGGTCCTCGTACACGACTGATGCTCCCTGAAGCTCTAATTACTGCAATTTTATCCTTGCCACCAGATAACCCCACTGTCCATTTGTTAACTCTTGAATATTTCCTGGGAAAAAAAATATAGTGTAATCTATAAGTTATTATGTGCAAGCATTTAACAGAGATGATGCACAAGATTGATGAGCGTCACAACACTCAAACAAAAACTAGAAAGAGATACCCCCCCCCAAGTTTCTTCTTCTTCTCATGCATATGCTGATAAAGTGATAATAACATTGGGGTTGAAGTGTCAACTATAAAAGAGAGATCATGTCATTACTTGTAATCAACCATCGGGAGTTTTTTCTCTTCCGGAACACCCAATTTTTTTTTCAACATAGATGTAACCTGAAAAGGTTACACATTACCAGCAACATATCTGAAATGGTATATTTATCATAAACCATTATATTCCTGAAATAAGAAGTCTGGTCATGTTTTTCTTTCATGAGTATACCTCATCATCATATTTAATATCTGTTATCCATCCATCTTCTTTCAACTTCTCTATTTGGTAAACTCCTTCATTGATAAAGCTCTCGATTTCTTCCTTTTTCTTTCCTGCAAATGAACAAAGTTAATCAGTTTGTTTACTTTGATATATCAAGATTAATAGGAAACCGCAAAGGAACTTCACCTTTGGCTTGAGAAATCTTATCAACCCAATTTCCATAGATGTTATCAAGCAATGTATTGAGCACCTCACGATTTTCTTCAGATATATTCTTGCGAGTTAATTGATCACCAGCACTCTTATATTTACCAATCCTCTGCACTTGTGGTTCCACACCTACTTTCTCAAGTACCCCTTTATGCATGTAACTCTAGTTAGGTTTAGAAGTTGATCTCACAAATTTCACAAGTCAGATATAAGTTGCATCTATAATTGCCAGTTTGCCACACAATAAACCAACTAAAGCTTTCTATTACAGGAAAACTTATCAAGTAAAATCCTCTATATAAAAGGTGCTCACCATCTATTTGTAGCAATTTCTTATAGCTATAGATTATGTGACATGAAAATGTAATTCAGCAAACTAATAAAACCTTACTATTGGAAAGAAGCACCAAGAACCAATAACAGGGTCAATTGCATATCTCATTCTGTTAACTAAAATAAAACTTGACCTGAAATGTAATATGTTAAATTACCTCCAAGAAATTGGGCTTGAGCAGTTAAACCGTACAATGAAAAATAAGCACTTGGAGGGGCGTACATTTCTTCACAAGCACAACCAAGGTAATATTCCTTTTCACCCCATAGAGGTGCATAACCCACAATGAATTTTCCTGAATTGAATTATCGGATAAGCACATGTATTCAGCTTAACTGTAATTATACTGATTGTAAGGAAAAGATATAGCATGATCAAAAATTTAGTCATCCAAAAGATACCAGTAAGGGAATACAAAAGGGCCAAAATAACAAAAGCATGTTATCATATCTTTACAATACGCCATGTAATTTAAAAAATATTATATAAAAGATAATAACAAACTACCTGACTTCCTAAAATCCAATATGTGTCTTCGAATTTCTTCAATTTTGCCCCACCCACAGTTCAGGGTTTCGATGTGGAGATAAACACCAGATATACGAGGATCATATGCTGCCTTTATTAGGTTTTCACATATTTGAGGCAGGGATAACCCTGAAGAGAAACGAGTCTTCACCTGATCAGATATCTGAAATTGGCAACAGTAAAAATTAAAAAATTTAAGTTCATCATCCAACATTTAGATATAAGTATTTAGATCCATACCTAAGAAATAAAAAGTTGCATTCTATTTAGGTTCAAATTCTAGTTCTAGTATGTATGGATTCCATCTAATAACTTCATAGAGGTCATGCTTCAGATGGATAATGTAGGCCGCAACTGAAGCTTCAACAGTTAGGGAACAAAAGTTGGTGTTCTGTGTTTGATAGCACTTTAACATTTTTAATACTAGTTTAGCCACTTATAAATCCAGCAATGGAGGTGCTATTTCTCAAAATTTCACAGCTCAATGAACACATACTGACATAGTTTACATCAAGTAAATTGACAGACTACATTTAAGTATAACATTTAGCAACCACTACCATATTCAACTAGAGGGCTTCATCTATGAACATATATATATTTCTTCTGTACTACAATTTGCATGATTAGTTATTATAACTGCATAAATCATATCCTCAAAAGTTAAAAACTAAAGTTCTTCATGTAAATCACATCAAGATAACCATTTCATCCTTTCCTGCCATATAAAAATCCAAAAATCATTTCAACTAATGCCTAGTACATAAAATTACCAAAACGAGCATACCTACAAACACTTGAATCAACCTCAATTCCATTAACTCATCAAAGCATAATCCACAAGCAAAAGTTAAAAAAGGGCTCAAAGTCACCACACCTGTCCACGCAACTTCAAACTCAAAACACTCCCCTTCCGAACACGTTGCCACGGATACGCAATCAACATCCTAAGCTTCACCACAAAGCTCTTCCACGCACCAGCCTTTTCAAACTCAAACTCTCCACTAGCATAACTCACACCACCATCTCCTCTCAAACTGCCATTATCCTCCAAATCGGACTTCAACTCACCGTTATCCTCCCGATTCTCCGACGAAACATCGTCGCTTTTGGTCTCCGACGAGGAATCGACGGCTCGAACGGAAATGCTCCGGCGGAGGGAGGGGAGACGGTGGTAAGCGGAGGTGAAATGCGGAGGGGAGAAGGAGGAGGAGGAGGGGGAGAGGTGTGGCGGTGATCGGGATTTGGTGAGGATAGCGGCGGAGATGTGGACGGTGGTGGTGAGAAGCCTAGACATCCGGTGGCGTTGCGACGGAGATGAACGCCGGAGAATTGGATAGGAGGAAGACGGGGGATGACGGACTGACGGAGGCAGCATGGATTGGAAATCCACCACGTCGTCGGATTTATTCTTACAATTTGGGTAGATTCATTCATCACACATTATCTAAGAAGTTTCGGTGCGTCTGGCTGGTTCAACATTTAATGATTCATTAATGATTCAGACTGTTTTTTTCGTAAGCAAATGTTTAAATGGTTCAGACATTTGTTTCTAAATGGTTAAGTATTATACTGATGTTGAATGGTTAAGGCTTTTTATCTGAACTGGTCAGACATTTATCTTTGAATAACTAAGCGATATACTAGCTCTTAATGGTTCAGCACTTAATGGTTCAGATCTCTTATTGGTTCAGCACATAGTCATTCAGAAATTGCCAAACAGCCCCTAAAATACGAGTGTTTCCGGACTCATTAAGCGGCCTGTGACATCCCGTTTCCTAAATTCACAAGAGGCAATACGGCTCACAAGTAAACCCAGAATCAAGGCGTGAGGCTCCGCCACTCCGCAAGGGCTCAAACCATTGGTCTGGGCTTACGATGCTCTTCGTGGGCCAACCACCCAATGTGATTGGCTAGGGTGAGAATTGAATCTGGGTCTTATTTGAAAATTTCCAGTGTCCATAAATTCTAAAATTATATTTTGTAATTTTTTTAATAAAGTCTTAGAATTATTTAACGCAACTCACAAGTCTGTATAATATTTTGTAATAAAGTTATATTTTGTTTAGAAACTTTTAACGCAACTCACACGTATATATAATATTTTTTAATCACAATATCTAAATTTATATTCTTTAATAAAGTCTTTTAGAATATTTTAACGCAACTCACACGTCTATATAATATACTCACGATCTATACCATAAATTCATAACTAATTTACTTTAATCTCTTATAGACGGCACTTGCACCCTTGATATCATTCTTTCTCGTGCAAGGAAACACTGCAATAATATAACTAGATGACATGTTGACCATGTTAAGAAATATCAATTGTATACTTATTTGAATGTCTTAAACGAACAACAATCCTAAAAAACATAACTAGTGACATCTCGAGCCAACCTATTATCCTTCACATAAAAGACATAAATCTTATGGTAAATCAAAACCACGTGTTCTAACGACAAACATTAGTTTGTATTTTGGTCCTTAGACCCTTGTCACATACATCTTTTACTCAATCTATTGTTCTTCATATCAACAGATAATTATAATAACAATTGAAAATAAAGATAACCTAGCTTTTTTTTCTAAGTGGATGCAACTTTGGAAATTTAAGGAACCAATCTTTCTAAAAACGAGTATGTTTGCAAGATTTTAAACATGTCATTTACACATTTTGTTGGATTCATCGTTTTTATCTTTTTAACCTTTTGTTTTACCTTCCTTATTATCTTTTTGGCCTTGTGTCTTAAGATTTCCACACATTATTTACTTTATACAAAATTTTATAAGAGCTTAGTTGTACTGATTATTCTAATAGTTTTACATAACAAATGATCATTTAGTAATTAAATTACATATGATATGCGCTATGTAGCGCTAATGTAGCATTCAGTTGTAGAAGCTTACCACAAGTTGTACATATAAACTACTTGTACGGTAATTTTTACAATTTTACAAAACAAGTTAAATGTCCATTTTCCTACACTTTAATATGTATTTGAAATCTTTTGATGAGGATGCAATTTGTTGATTATGCTCAACACAGATTTAAATTCATCCATGTTCATCTTTTGTTGTGTGAAATTCTGGATGATGCATAGGATATAAATCTATAATTATATTGCTTCATGAGAATCAATCACTTTGTTATAATTAAAATTACTAACGGATACTTTTTACTTAAGGTATCCTTTATAAGGCACTTTAAATCACAAGAATCTGATATCTTCTTAGTAGAGACGATATTTTAGTACAAATTAAAGAAAGCATAAAAATAAGCAACTTGGTCCAACAATTGATCAGCTTCGGCAACATTGTGATGGTTCGTTGCCTATACCAACTTTGGTCTGTTTTCAAACAAGGTTTTCTTACAGAAAAAAAGTAACCAATGAAAGCGCTAATATTGCATACACCCTTTAACAAAAGGCGCACACACAAAAGCCATAACATGTGAACATCAGAATCAAATAGAGAATAATGGACCCGTTATAGAAGCATTAACGCTATTCTTGAATTCTTACCCCACCAGAACCTCATGCAGCCACAAGCTCATTTCCCTCTTAGCCACACAAAATCCTTCATCTTTCATGGGCTCATGCTTTAGCACATAAACTACATGCATATATAAACACCCTCATATATGAGGTACAAACAGTAGAACAAATGTGGGGTAATAATATTAATAGGAGATGTATGTGTCACACTGCCACAATACCTTGTTTTTGCACCAACCCCATGACCAGTTGGTCTGATACTATACTGCTAAATTCAAATAATTATCTACTAAATTGCCAAAGGGCCAGTGAACATAACATTTATGGGTTTTCTCATGCAAACAATCTTGTTAATCCTCTTGTTTATGTAGAAAATGATCATGTAGCTAGTGAGCAAATGGCTGCAAATGAGGTTGATTCTTGGTTGCTGTCAAATCCTGATAAATATCAGATTGATGGGAGCTTGAATATTCTTGGAAGTTATGGCGCGTATGGTGGAGATCAGTGCGAGAGTCAGTTTATGCGGATGCAAACTCAGGGTATTCAGGTAAATTACTATGGAAATAATTATGGTGAATGTTGTGCATATTTTCAAGTTTCAACGTGACCTATAAGTTTGTGAAATGTAAGGCTTTTAGTTTTTTTGCCATTGAGAAAGTTGTTTACTCCCAACAACTGACTCATAGAGCTCTAAAGTTCATCTATAAGAGATCATATCTATAGGGTTTTCTTCTTTTTTCTTATGGTTTTGCCCACTAGTTCCTTGATCCGTTTAATGGACGAGCCTTGAGCAACGATGAAGTTGCTTGAGTGACATAAAGTGACATGTTCAAGTCGTGACAAACAACATCTTGTAAAAATACATGATAAGGATGTATACCCTGCGTATGCTGGGAGTCTCGTCAACCGGTTTTCCCTTTCAATACTTTGATCCGTTTTCGGATTTATTTCATAATTATTAAAGAATTAATGATTTAACGGCCTTTCTCTTTCTCTTTGATGATCTTATGTGCAATAAGGTTCTAGGCTTCTAGCACTAGATAATTTTGATTTGCCAATTTGAGAGAAGAAAAGTTTTTTCACCTCTCTCATGGTCATGCATATAGATCACATGGCATATAAAGAGAGATGTATCTTATGATTTACCATTTATATAAAACGTCATAAGATATATCATTGTTAGAGATTCATGATCATCTCCTTTAAAAATTTCCTCTAAATGAGCGGAACCAGAGGAGGGTCACAAAAAATTATTGATTTTTTATATACATAAAACCTGAGTCATTTAATAAAAAAAGTATGAATTAGACCCTTAGTTTAATTGGTAGGGAACTCTTAGAGATTCATGATCATCTCCTTTAAAAAATTTTCTCTAAATGAGCGGAACCAGAGGAGGGTCACAGAAAAATTGTTAATATTTTATATACATAAAAGCTGAGTCATTTAATAAAAAAAATGACTTAGACCCCTTAGTTTAATTGGTAGAAAAGGAAACCTTATGATAACCTTTCAACTAGAAAGTTCTGGTATTCACCGGCTCAAATGATATAATTATATATCCACGCATGTCAAATACATACATATTAACAAAAATAAAAATACAACATGCACACACTCTAAACATGTTTTTCTTACTAAATTAATAACCATTACATGTAATTTGGATCTTTCCCATGATGAATTAGCTTAATGTGTTTATTATTTGTGGCTTCTACACTGTATCAAACAGTTTTTAAGCGTAGAATCTAAGGATTTATTAATCACATGCAATAATGGTTCTCATTCATATATTTTAGCCTAAGCAATTTAAAATTATATTTTATTTCAAACATATAGTAAAAACATGAATTTTATAATAGGGTCAAATGAGTTGTGAAGTTTGTAACTCTCCTAATTAAACTATACAACATTGTCAACATTTTTATGATTGTTATTGTAAAAAAATTGTCTTTATCTGTAACAAATGACTGTTAACATGACATTAGACATCTAGCCTACCAATGGATGCAACAATTGGCACCATGGATTTGCCACAAGAATCAATTGGAACCTATTCAAACTCAACAAACTGCATATCTTCAATAGGGACACAACAACTAGTTTCGCTAGATGATTCACAAAAGCGATCTGAGTTCTCTCAAATGAGTAGACAAGATAGACTCCAACGTTATTTTGAGAAAAAGAAAACAAGGAAATATGAAAAGAAAATAATGTGTTCATCAAGGAAAACATACGCGCAGACGCGACCCCGCATAAGGGGCAGGTTTGCAAGGAGTTCTCAAATGGATGCTAATGACAAACAGTTGTTTGATCAAAGTGGTCAATAAGAAAGCACAAGCTCAAGCATAGATTGATAAAGAGATGTGTTATGTTCAAGTAGATTGATTGTGTTGGGACCATGTTGGAGTTTCCTTATGAAATCAAATTTGTAATGGGCTAGATTGATTATGTTATAATCTAAGCCACCCTAAAAAAGAGGTGGCATATATGACATATTAACTAATGAACGGATATTTTAGATTTTTTTTATCTCGAGTGCAATCGGAATGCTAAAAACTATGAAAAATTGCCTTTGTAATAGATTGAATTAGAACATTGTCGGAACAATCTGACGCATTACTAAGGCATATGACGTGTGTGTTTGAAAATTAACATTTTTTGTTTTTATCGGAAGTTGTGGAAATTTGTCACGGTTTTAGACAAATTTTACCATATTTAGTTGTATGTGTTAAAAGATTCCTAGAGTCTATTTAGGGTTTACAAACATCCTACAATGTTTTAATTTATTAATTTATATTGTTTGAAATATTGATCATAACATTTAAGTCTTTGTTTAACAACAAAAACAAACTTTTCGTAACAACCTCTAAATAGTTGGTTGTTGATAATTAAAATTTTAACTAGTATTAAGCCCCTTGCGTAGCAGCGAGGGGCGTAAAATCGTGTTAAGTAGTACCAATGACACACCACCGCAAGTGACCACCGACACCGAAAAAACTCGTATTAAAAAGAAATAGAAAACGAAAAAATAAAATCAAACAAAAAGTAGGCGCAAAATGTTGAACCACGTAAGCAAAATGTAAAACATATTAAACAATAAATAAGTCGATCTAGAACCAGCGTGTTGCGACAGGGTCGTTAAACGGGAAAAATATAAGGGAACGAATGTTGATTCACACACGCGCGTTGTGATTGTTACTCGCAAAATTTATTCGGAAACACAAAACAAAAAATTTGTAAAATATGAGAAGTATGTGGATCAAAGATGAAAATAAAATAAAATGTTAGGGCTATAAATTGTCCAAAATGTTAAAGTAGTAGGTTAAAATTAAAAATAAGTTAAAGTTTAAAAAAGACAAAGATAATGCAATCCATTAAACACATAGTACAACCCACTAAATACACCAGTTAGTAATTAGTATTATATAAATTAAAAATGATTAACTAGGCCACAAGCTCGTGTATTACATGCGTTGGATAAAAAAACATTCTATAGTTACTAATAAGTAGTAAAGCTCCGGTTTTAATTATTTTCATTGTTTAAAAACATTATATTTTAGAAAAAAATTTATTTATAATTTTATTAAAAAGATGGTTTAATAATTTTTATTTCAAAGTTCAATGTTTTAGAAAATTTCAAATCTTATAAAAAAAATTGTTTTTAATTACTTTCGTTTTTTAACAAAAAGTTGTGGTTTGGATTTTTCCTTAAATAATCTTAATTTTATAAAATCTAGATGAGGAGAGAGATAGATGTAGAGAAAGCATGATATAGTAATGAATTATATTGACATTTAAAAGGAGAGAAAAAATAATGTAAATGATAAATGATTATAATACTTTGTTCGTGGGAAAATAAAAGTAAAGAGTTTTAAAAAAGTGACAAGTGACATTTTGAGTTACTCTTTTATTATATCGTATAGAGAGTTTAAGCATAATGGTGTTCCCTTTTTAGAGACGGTTACTTTTAACTTCTTTTCTTTAAATTTTTATTGTTAAAGATAACCCTGGCTTTTATCATTGTGTTTCTCTTAAATTATTATAGTATTCATAGTTAGCACAATAATTAAATGAACAATAAATATATGACTGTGATAAAGCTAACAAACATTGGATGTTTTAGTGTGTAAAGAATGAAGAATATCAAGTCGTCATATGCTACATAAATAATACCGCTCAACCCACCCATGTTGGCGCCTCTAGATTAGGCGCTAAACCATGCTCTTCAACTTATTAGGGTTTTAGAGACCAACATCAACGGCCAATGTCTCTTGTTAATATATCTCACATTCATAGATGATTCCACAATAAACATATGGGTTCTGTAAATTTTAGTCAAATGTTTTATTATCCTTAAGAAAGGGGAAGGTGCCATGTAGAATGAAACAAACCTAAAAGTTAAATGTTTGAAGTGTAACAATGGTGGTAAGGATGCGTCTATTATATAGACTATAGTAAACGGGAGATGCTAAAAGTTTGTAACATCTAAGGAAAATCCCACATCGAACATAAATAGGAGAGATGTTAGGTTCATAAGAAATGTCCTACCTTAATTATCACCACACATTTTGGTCGCTTTGGCTACAAATGAGAGGAGAACCCACAATTGGATGGGTGGCCCGTGAGAAGTTTTCGCCCGAGTAACTAAAAAATCCATAAGCTCCTCGTGGGCAAAACGAATAATATTGGTAGTATGAGGGGACAAATGTTATGTCACACCCCCGCTAAAAGCGGAAACACGGGGATGTAACGAGATCGGGATCGTCATAACACATGGTAAGCGATAAAGATGCAATATAGTAAATGATGACAAGCGTGTCATGACGACACCCGACAACAAGGGGACTTGTGTCGTGTTTAGTCAATATTCACGACAACGTAGCCATAAGCATAAACATGTTAAACGATTCACATAATCAAATAAAGATAACATTGTAATGTAAATTCCCACAACCCGGGAACAAGTATCAAAAGAATAATGTTGTTAAATCAGACTACAACAATTGTTTCAAAATGATTGTTTGTCAAATATGTTTAGTCTCAAAAATGCATCCTAGGTCTCCACTAAGGCAGCACACCTAGATCCTCAATTTGCATGATCACCTGAAAAGATATGTTCAAAATGGTCAACAAAATTGTTGGTGAGCTCGCATGTTTAAATAGTAAATAATTAATTGATGTTGTATAGTAATTGATGTGGAATACCATGCATACAGTTGTAAGTAAGTAAAATCACATGACAATAAGCTTTGCAACCAAACCTAGCGACGTACACAAAGATATTGTCGGAATATATTCACCCAAGGGCCCGTTCCTGGCCACTGATGGTACTAACTAGTATACCAACGAACAAGGGTGGGGGTGTCAACCTAGTAGTACTACCAATACCTATCCGTCGGTTCCCACTCTGGAATTAAATAGTTGCAAAGAAAGTACCACACAGTAGAACCGAGCATGTATCAGATAAGTACTTGCAAAACAGTATCACGTTGATTCCAAAGATGTAAATTGTATGTAAATTGTACAGCATTGAAAATGGGTGAGCATACTTTTCCCCCAAGTTTGTAAATGATTGAAATATTGTAAGCGTAAAAAGGGGCCACGAAACTCACTTGTTAGGTGGTAAGTATGAATGATCAAAGTATCCAAATGTTGTATGCAAATGAACGGTCAAACACCTATTGACAGTTATTGTTAAGCATTAATGATATGTATGAAGCATATAATATTGTTCGGTCGGTTCGGGTTGTATCGGTTGGGTCGCGTGTAACACACACAAACAGACACACGTATTAGATCTTATGTAGATCCAAGTACTAGACATCGTCGCCATTGCTGATGATATTTGTGTAAAAGTTTCATTGTTATTGAAGAAGTATTTGATAAATATTAGTAGTTACAAATCGGTTATTGATACTTGTAAAATGTTAAGTTGATTTGGTTTGGAATAACATTAGTAAGTTTGATAGCGTTGACTTTAACATTGTCATTAGTAATGGCAACCGTGTCGATGTCACCTTAACACCACACGTCATACACACACTTCACACAAGAAGGAAGTCACACACAGCAACTTCAGTCGCACGACAGGACCAGACGCACGACTCAACACTCCATTCGCACGAATCAACCCTCATTCGTACGAATCAGCTTCATTCGTACGATTGAACCTTCATTCGTACAACTGGCATTCAGTCGTACCACACAACACTCAATCGCACGACTCAACCTCCATACGCACGAACCAACCTTCATTCGTACGAATCAGCTACATTCGTACGATTGAACCTTCATTCGTGCGATTGGACTTCAGTCGTGCGATACACGCACAATCGCACACATTCATTCGGTCACCTGACTCAATCGCACACAACATTCATTCGCATAGACTCAATCGCACACAACATCACACGCACCCACACGACCTCATGTGTTCGGGTTGAACCCGAACACCCGAAACCCTAGTTTGGACAGCCGTGAATAAGCAAGAAAAGGGACAACCAAGGTCGTCTACCTGCTAGAATGAAGTAGACTCGGTTGTAGATGAAGTCTAGACGGTGAAAACGAGACCAAACGGGGCGGTTTCGGTGCAAGGAGGAGGAAGAAAAGTGAAGAAGAAGATGAAGTGAATGGGGCTAGGGCTGGAAATGGGGTTTTTATACCCATCCCAAGTTTGCAAAATGTCAATTGTAGTCCCTGCACTTAACCCCCGAGTTCCCAAAGTTTGTTTCGGTTGAAGAACGACTTTATTAGGTTAGTTATATTAATGGTAAAAATGTATTTAATGATATTTGTAACTTAAAAAATGGTTTTATTAGTGACGTTAATATTATATAAAAATGGTATATTTAATGGTAACGGTGATGAAAGTTTTAAAAGTTTTTAAAGATAGTATATGTTAACGATACGAACACAAGAATAAAGATGATAAGCAAGTATGATATCCACACAAAGAGTCAATAAAGATGAGGGATGAATGTTCAAAGAATAGTTAACGGAAAACCACGTTAATTGACGGACCTTAAGGTGACGGATGTCACATGTTACAAATGGTATCAGAGTCACTCCTGTGTTGTTCGGGATGATAGAGCAAACCTTATCAAAGACAATGAGTCCCCAAGGGTGTTCAGATGGACACATTAGGCAAATCTCGCATCCTTGGATGGGATGATGGGGAAAACCTCATCAAAGATGATGAGTTCAAAGGGAGGGGTGATTGTAACACCCTAGACAAGTCCCGCATCAAATATGAATATGAGAGATGTTAGGTTCATAAAGAATGTCATCCATTAAAAATCACTTATGAGTTTTGGATACTTTGATTGTGGATAAGTGGAGAAACTATAGTTAAGAGAGCTTGAGTGAAAGCAATTCAGGGATAGGTGGCCCCCTCGAAAGTTTTCACTTGAGCAACTAAAGGTAAATCCGTGAGCTCATCGTAGGCAAAGTGAAAAATATTTGTGGTATGAGGAACATGACATTACTTATGAACCCAACATCACTTATGGCTGAATGTTACAATATAATTCCATTTATCTTATTATTTAGTTCATTAAACAACTATTCATTAGATATCATGCCATTTACCCTTTCATTTAGTGTTTTGTTTATCTTAGATTCAACCACATCCATGGATGGGATGGTGAGGCAAACCTCATCGAAGACGATGAGTCCAAAGGAAGATGATTGTAACACCCTAGGAAAATTTCACATTGGCTGTGGACAAGAGAGATGTTAGGTTCAAACAAAAACGATGTTAGCGACCACCGCCATGGCATACGACGTAGAAAACTCAAACAAAAACGATGTTAACTCTACTGACCACAATTCACATGATTACACTCACCCTTTTGATTATCCTTTTGTCTACGATCATGGTTATCTGATCGAGTAAATACACACATTCCTTGATCTTCGCTCGTTTCATCTTGGACTTGACACGCCAAGCCTTAATGTACTTCAACAGGCCGCACCTCTACAAAATCACCACTCAAACCCCGTCCTAACATTTGAACTAGCAAACACCAACTAGTCACCATCAACTTGTTTCTTGTTTCCTCCCAGTTCTAGTATTCCACTTTAAGGACAATTCCTCCAGAAACCTTCTTACCTAACTTGTATATAGTCATCTCTTCCTGGACCATAGAACCATTTGTTCTTAACTACCAACCAACAAAACCAAGCCTTTTTTTATTGGTTTTTCTTTGGCAAGGAAGAAAAGCATGATATTAATCCTGACCTTGATTTCAAATTGTTAATGCTACTCAAACTTCTCTGGTTGTGAAGAGATCAAGCCTGATGAGAGTTAAAGTATCATGTTGTTTAATTGTTGCACTCAACATTGTTTAATTGTTGCTTCTTGTGATCAAACTCTAATATCAATTGTTGTCACAGGTCTCTAAAAGCATCACGGAATCGAAAAACAACACGCAATAGAAACCAACACAAGAATACTCAATCTGTGGAATTCCTCCCACGACTCTTTTTATTATCAATGAAAGGACACTAAATTTACAAATCGCTAACAATTTATCTATAGGAAACTAACTTTCAAACTAAGCTATTCTAAAATAGGAAACTCGAATCTCTATTTATTAACACAAAAACTTATAGAATAAACATAACAAGTTAATACCTAACCAAAAATTGACTCGAAAGAAACCTAAGGAAAAACCTAGACTTCTTTGTGGCCTGTGGAGCACCCATTTCACATATGAACTTACAAGATTAAACCTCCCATCTATTTCCAAGTGATTATGTTTTAAGTGTGATTCCCTAGTAGTTTCACTACGCGTAGTATGTGCAAAGAGAATATGATGTAATGATGTCGTAAAGCGTGTGATGTAAAAGAAATGATAAACAAAGTTGTCACATCGCATTAAAATGTTATATATATGGCTGTATTTTTCACCTTTCTTATGGTACAATATATCTTCTCGTTGTTTGTTCACTTTGTATCAGCATCAAATTCTATACTTTTGTTTGTTCTCGTTTTATTCCTATGAACACACCATGAGTATTACTTTGACATGATTGTAAATATTCTACCACAAATCACTTTCTACTGATGCTCAATTTGCTACCAAACTGGTTATTGATGATTTACTATTGATACTTCAGTTGTTGCCTAACATTTGATGCATTACTAACTCAATTGTTATCAATGATCTAAGTTAGTACTGATTATATTAATTACTACCAATGATATATAAGTAACTTACTAATGTTTTATCATTTATTTTTTATCATTAATTTCAACATGATCTGTGCTAGAGGCGTAGCCCTTGTATCCCATCGAGGCATTGCCTCGAACCAATTAATGAGGTGTTGCCCTCTCGTCCCCTTTGGTCTAGGTGCTTCACCTCTTAAAATCTTAGAGATTCTTTAGTACATTAGAATTATTATAGTCTTAATCAGATGTTCATTTTACGCACTTTAAACTCCTATCAATGTTTATTTCGGTTTCTTGTTTTACCTTTAGTGAAATCTAATTATACTAAAATGAAATTAATGAAACTAAAATCACCAACATTTTGTTCCATATTTTACCTCCCGAGTCAGGATAGATGCTCTCTAGAGTCCATTTGAACAAATTTGATATATGCATGCCTTTTCTCATTTCTGGTCTAAAAGAAATAGAATCTTACCATGAGTTTGAATCAAAACTGGACCACACTGCACTCTAAGGATTTGCTCAGTATTACCATTAGCTACTCACCACCTTTTACATTTCCTAAATCACCACAAGTATCTGGTCCAAATTTAAGATTCAGCACTTGGCCACCATGTTAAAATTGTTGTAAATGCTTATGAATAGATAAAATAGTCATGAATGTCACCAAAAGTTATTCAGTATTTTGAAACTTTGATATTATAAAACATATGCTACTATGCTTGTACAATTTTCGTTGTTGGAGGTCACCTTTGGTACGTTAGACCACAAAACCCTTATTATAAAACAAGTTTTTGTTACGAAAAAATTTGTTGTAAATTTTACTACTAGTTAGATACGTAATTGCTACTAACACGTTTTGCTACTGTAAATAGCGAGGGTATTACCACAAGGTTTGTGATGTATTTGGTCGTAACAAATACTTGTTTTCGTAATACTAACCTATTTAGATTAAGTCATGTGAACATAGCATAGATAATGTGAAATTTTCTGGATAATAGTATTGAAGTTATGTCACATATATAAAAGTTTATGGTGTTTTTAAGTTTTTAACTTGTAGGCGTTAATGGGGTCAATGTCAAAGAAAGTTAAAATCTAACATATTTCTCTAACACTTCAAATATGTCTATTGAATGTTATTTTCTATTTAAATTGCTATACCATACTCATAAAAATTTTTTCCAAAAACATATTAAAATCCATATGTGTTTTAGTCAATTTATATAATAAAAAACGCAAAGTTCAAATATTTTTTTTTTCAAACATATTATTAGTGCTAAAATAAGCGTTCACTAAGAGAGTTTAAGGTGGAAACTTGGTAAAATTTTAGACCTTTTAATTCTAATTTTCCCGCTTTTAACTACCAATAATATTATTTAAATTTTTTCACATTAAAAATAGTTTTTAATACATTAAGAAATAGGTCTTTTTATATATGTAATTTCTAAAGAAAGAAAATTTTAGAAAATAAGATTCTTGTTTAAACCATCAAAAAATTTTCAAATTATGAAATATTTTACAATCGGTGTTTTTTTAAATAATAATTTTTTATAAACCAAAATAATTAAAATTCAGAGTTATAATAAGGAAAATTTTAAAATGAAACTTTTTTAAAAACCGTTTCTTTTGGAACAAAATATTTAAAAAAATTAAAGAACAAAAAGAAGTTTAAACAAATGTTTAAAAATAATATCATCGTTTTATTATTTATATTCGTAACTCATAAATAATTTCAATCATATTTTATCTCAAAATATCATTTTAATTAATAATTTTCGTTATTAACTATTTAATATTTTATTCATTCAATCTATTTAATATACGATGTATTAACCTAATAAAATTACATGTAAATGGCCTAAAATATTGATCAAATGAGTACAAATATCCATAGTACTTGGAAGTTCCTTAACTAAAATGGATGTGCCTCCTACCCATCTTCTTTCACTTCTGATTGGTTCTCATACCCTCAATCAACCGTAACCCCAAATAAGGAATCAAGCACCAAAATATTATTCGTGCCACAACATTCATCCACTAAAGAAGTATGGAAGATATTCTACGATGTGGATATTAATTGACATCATCTTTTTTTTATTCTTATCAAGTCTAAAATGTGCAACTAGTAAAAGCATGCATGACAACAAATCTTTAACCCAAACACACTTTTGGGGAATGGGGAATGTGTCAAATAGAATAACAGATAAAAAAGGGATTGATTGATGTGACGATATACAAGTTTATTCATGCTCGTGTTAGCAACCCGCCTTGATTTGGGTCCGATTTGGATCTTCGTTTGTATTTTGTTTGAACGTCTTCTTTAGAAAAACATATAGTGTAAACGTTGAAGCAACCCAAGTGGAAGCTCATGGACAACATTAAAGCTTGAACCAAGTTATTTAATTAAGTTTACAATAATTGAAGGTTTATATCTTTGTTTGTGTCCAAATAAAATTAATTAATAGGAGTGTATTTAGAGAAGAAATCTAACCTTAATAGGTTTAACCCACTAGAAATATATATATTTAATACATCCCACATTTTGAAGCGGATGAAGGATAATATTATACTAGAAAAAAGAAGTTGCTACGCGTTTTTCCGTCGCAAATGCGTAGGAAAATATCATTTGTTACGGATTTGCAACAAAAACATTATGTCAGAAAAATACTCGTGGAAAACAGTTTACGACACAATTGCGACGCATTATACGAAATTTTGCAAAAAAAACAGGGTGTAGGAACCTGCTACACATTTCCCACGCATTATCCTAATTACCTTAATTTAATCATTCTGAACTAATTATTAAATTGCAACGCGTTTGCTATGCAATATTATTATTAATATAAAATAAGTATTTTTAAAACAACGATGCATTAGCTACGCAATGTCAAAATACGTATTTTAAAACAATGACGATTTTGCTACGCAATGTCAAAATATGTATTTTAAAATTTTGTCGCTTTCTTGTCGAAAGTCTGATGAAAATGTAGTGTTTCAGTTTTTGTAGTATATGTGTCACAATTGTGTCGTTTATTTCGACACTAAATTTTACGTCGGAAATTTACATAACAAACAAAGCAGTTTTCTAGTAGTGTTAAAAGTGGAGCGAAAATCAATTTACAGAGATAACGGCAATTCGGCAAACCCTTGGTGGTGATGTCAGCATATTGAGAGCTTGATGGAACATGCTAAACACAAAGATGACCCATCACCACTTTTCCTAAACAAAGTGAATATGTTTTAATGGGTTAGTACATGAAGTGAAGGAATTATCACAATAAACAATAGAGACATGAAGTGAAGGTCAATGAAGCTCAAGAAGGAAACCATGTATCCAACATGTTTTAGTGACAATTTAGCTACTCCATGATATTCAGCTTTAGCACTTGAGCAAGATAAAGTAGCCTGGTATTTAAAAGATCAAGATAACAAGTTATCAACCTATAACACATTATACCAAAGTGGATTGATAAGTAATCTGAACAACATTCTGAATGAGCATCTGAATAGGCTATGATACCAGAATTCGAGGCCACATATAGTTGATGCCCATGATCTAAAGTGCCACTAGATAATAAAGAGTACGCTTGTGTGGTTCTCGAGGATCATGCATATATAAACAAATTTGTTGAACTACATACGAGATGTTTGGTCAAGTGAATGTTAAGTTATGCAAGACAACAACAAGACTTTGATATAACAAAGGGTCTTATACGGGAAGCCCTCGTAAGATTGACTTTAGCATATTTTCAACGGAATAGAGTTTAGCTTACATGTAGCCATCTTGACATGGTCTAAAATCTCACGAGCTTACTAAATTTGAGATAATTACAAGTAAAAACAATCCCTAAAAATAGTAAAGATGTATCAACTCAGTAGAGAAGACAGTTATAAAAAAATCATCCACAAAAAGCAAAAGATAAGATGCAACATGGCCATGTCTCATGTGTTTAGAGTTTAGAGTTTTTTTGTGTTCGAGTTCTTTCTCATCACTACACATGTATAACCATATAACTAATACTTTTAAATAGTAAATGGGGTAAATTGTTATTTCGTCCCTGAACTTTGGTGCATTTTGTTATTTTCATCTTAAAATAATTTTTTTCTTTTGTGTGAACACCCGGTATTTATTTATTATTTTGAAGCCGACGAATGAAGAAAAAGAAATAAAGTCCAAAGTCGAGGGACCAAACTCGTCACCGAGAGAAAGTTGAGTATGTGGTGTATTTAAAGGGAGAGGGCAGCCCTTACCCTCTTCCCACACTCACATTTCAGCAAAGAGAGAAGAGAGAAAGGGAGAAGAAAGAGAGAAAATGGTGGTTCGAGTGGATTTTAGTGTGCAAAATCGTCGTGTAGCAAGCCCAATCGAAGCTCTACTCGTTGTGGTCGTTTGTGTGAGTTCTAGGACCCCTCTTTTACTTGTTTTTCAAATGATTTTGGGTGTAAAGCATAGAAACTCGTTTTTGTATGTGTGTGTTTTGACCCATTTGGTGTTGTGGTGTGTTGCGTGGGATGCGTTTGGAGTTTGTTCCGGGTTGTGTGTGCTGTATGGTGTTGTGGTATGCATTCCAAAGGTTTAGGATGGTTGATTAGGTTAGAATGGGTTTGAAGAGCTTGGAGGCAAAAAAAATGGCAGATTGGGTTAGGATGAACCTTTCTGCATCAGCTAGGGCTAGGCGACCAACTGGAGTCCATACGGCCGACTGAGGTGTGATTGAGGTTCATTCGCACGATTGAGGGTTCATCGCACGATTGAAGGTCATTCGCACGATTAAGGGTTCATTCGTACGATTGGCGGCCAGTCGAGGCGAGTCATACGACTGAGGGTCAGTCGATAGTGCTTAGTCGCATTAGTTCCAATCGCATGGGACTCATTCGCATTGTCCATTCGCTGAGGTCAGTCGCATAGGTGCTCATTCGCATTAGTTCCATCTGCATGAGGTCCATACACACGATTGGTGTTCATTCGCATGGGTGTCCATCGCATTGGTCCATTCGCATGATGTTCAGTTGCATGGAGGCCATGCGACTGAAGGGTGTCCATACGCCCGAATAGGGCTGTTGCAACCGGGGAAAAGCGTAGTTTAACTTTGACTTTCGGGGGGAAAGTGCAGATGTATTGACGTGGAAGTTCCGTAAGTTCATGTAAGTGACACAGAGGCCTTAGAGGGATTTGGGCATGATGGTGATGATGTTGTATATTATGTATGATGTATGTATGTATGTAGATGTTGCCCTGATGATGATTGATGACTGTATAGGTTGATGTTCCTGATTATGATGAATGTGATCTTCTTGGGCTTACGGTATGTTAAAGATGAATTGAAAGTATTATGTAATGTAAAGTGAAAGATGATGAAAGAAGAAATGATTGAATGCATGCATTTAATAAATGATGAAAGTAAAGAAAGTGTTGCAAGCCTTGTGTGTGGGACACGCCACTTAAAAGGTGTTAGCCCAACGGGTGTGGGTTCGCTACCCCGGGAGGCTTGCAATCGGGAACTTCTTTGTGATTGACTGTTAGGACCTGGTATTTGAACGAAATACCTAGTGTGAGTGTGTTAAACCAACTCAAATAGTGCGGAATCCTATTTGATTGGCGATCCAATCAGTGAGAACACACGATGAATCAATCAAGAATTGAAATCAACGTCAGAAATCGATTAGGAACCGATCTGATGTGTTCTGTGAACTTGGAGAACGATTTGGGAGGCTTCTGGACGGCTAGGGTACGTCTGGAATCGTAATGGGATGAATGCTTTTGTTTTCCCACGAATTGGGTCTATTTATAGGTTAGTATTGTTCAATCGTGCGACTGGGCCATAAGTATGGTTCAGTCGTGCGATTGAACCATGCGGTTGATTCATCCGCACGACTGAGTGTTCAGTCGTGCGATTGAGTCAATCTTATGTGTCAATCATACGACTGATCCAGTCTCCTGGTTCAGTCGTGCGATTGAGTCAATCGTATGAAGTTATTCATGCGTGTGGTCCATTCGCATGGGCCATTCGCATGAGAACTTCATTAAGTTAAGTTTGAATGTTGAATGTTTTATTAATATAACATAATGTGCAATCATTCAAACATTCATAAACCCAATCAATTCAATCACAACTTATTAATGAAATATTAAACATCACAAGTAACAAACAATTCATATCATTTCATTAATCATACAATTACATCATAATCAGACAGACAAGATTTATTACATTACAACTCATGATCTAGGGACATACATGCATCAACAAACTCCCCCTTGGACCTAGATCTATCTAATCTCTTGTCTTCTGCATCACCTCCTTATTTCTTGTACTTCTCCTCTTTAGTGACTCCTGCGTGTATCTCAAACGCAAAGCAAAGTCGTATAACATTTTGGAACTGGAGGGCTTGTACAATGTCTTGTGTGTCATAGAACAGTGGCCACTTGTATAATGTATAGACATCATTAGCAGACAAGTTGGTTAGCCACATTGGGTCGAATACCCTGATAGTATCCATTTGGCCCTCTTTATTCAACACTATGACAGCTTCAGCGGTTCTCCAATCATAGTACCACCATTTGAAGTGTGGAGTGAAGTCCTGTGGCATTTCCCTGAGAGGGATTCTCGACATAGTGCGCGGGAGGACTCCACTTCAGCACAATCTTTGGTTTGCCAGTAATGGCATCAACCTCAGACCTTCTTATATACCTCGTAGGCTGTTGTGGTCTGAAGAGTTAACCCATCGGGTGTGGTACTCCTTCTTCAGGGCAGCCTCAAACCAGCCTGACATCTTTCTTGGGTCAGCATACAGCAGCTTTAGTTTAGCCAGCTGGTTGAGCTCAAAACCAGGTAGAGTCTTCAGATCATGTGTGGAAACCTGAAGTACTCTATGCCCTGCTCCCTCTTAACTGCATAAGCGTTAAGGTCATCAAAATAAGCCCATGAGATAATCCTGCCTGACACCTTATGGTGTTTCTTGACTCTGTAGAGCTTGGTGTAGGCATCTCTCTTTGGTGCAGCACGCTGGGCTCTTACTTCTTCAAAACAGGCAGCCCACTCAGCCTTGCGAATATCTACGTCTGCATTGGAGGCTTGGGCTGTTCCTTCAGTCTTTTCCGTTTCCTGCTCCATCTTGTCTAGTACCTCAAAAGTATCACTGACTAGGGATTCCAGATTGGGGACCACATTTCCCTCGGCGTCAGCATACTGAGGGTACTCTTCTGCAGTAATGTCTTCAACCTCAACTTCATCAATGTCATTCAGTTCCTCATCACTGGTTGAATCAACTGTTGGAGCGTCCTTGACTATTTCATCGGGATTGAGTCTGAACATCTCTGCCAGTTGCTCATCAGACAGGTCATGAATTATTCCCCTTCTTCAGGGGTATAACTCACAGACCGTCTCACTATCCTTGTAGGTCAAGAATCATGGTTAATTGAGTCTTGACCATTTGAAGGGGAGCAAAGTCAAACTCATCCCTTTGAAAGTTTGGATCTGTTTGATATAAACATTCAACACATAAACCATTAGTAATTAATCAAACAGACTTATATTAACTTAATATATAAACATTTAATACACTTGTTTTTCATTACATGATTCAAGTACAAAATAAATAAATACATAAGACATCTAATCAGTACTTTTGTCTTGAATCTGGGGCGTGTCGCTCGGAGGAGCAGAAGTAGTGGATGACTGGTCCTGTCGATGCTTAGATCTCGCTCTTGACCTGAAGCAGAGGCCGATGCAGCCGCATCCCCTCCTTCTGCTTCGTCATCATCATCAGACCTTCTGTCCTGTCTTCCTCAGTCTCCTCATCATCATCATCTTCCTCATCATCATCATCATCTTCATCATCACCATCTCCATCATCCCCGTCACCTTCCTTTAGCTTCAGGGGCTCATCCTTCGACCCCTTTAGCCTCAGCATAATAGTCTTGTTGGTCGTCTCCAACTCCTCTATACGTTTGACGGACTGAGCCTGCATGTCCTGGAGTTGGGACACCTCGACTCTCTGCTGGTCGATCACCCGAGCCTGCTCTGCCAATTGCTGAGACTGGGCAGCAGTCAGGTCGGTCAGCTGGCGGATCTGCGCCGCCTTCTCCTCATCTGCAGCAAGCAGACGCATCACCATACGGTTAAGCGCTGAGAGCTGCTCCTCTACCCCGATGTGAGGTAGAGTGAATCCATAAGCATGTGAAGGCTGGGCTGAAGGTCCAGCATGATGTGTGGTGGTGGTGGTGGCAGTGGCAGTGGTGAATATGGGTCGGTGGGCTGATGCTGGTGATGGTGAAGTGTGTGAATGGTCTGGTGGTGGATGGGAAGGATACAGTGGTGGTAGGTAAGGTGGTGGATGTGGTAGTGGGAGTAGTGGATGTGGTGGCTGTGGTGATGGGTGGTATGTCAGTAGTGGTGGTAGTGGTCTGTGGTGGCGGTGGAAGTAGTGGCAGCAGTAGTGACGAAGGTCAGGCGACGCTTCTTCTTCTTCAATCCATGGGGTTGAGCCATCCGCTTCCTCCTAGTCCCGGTGGAAGTGGATGCTCCCCCTGCAGCTCTGCTCACTGAACCCGGAACATAGTTCGGGTCAGTCTCTCTCTTGAGGAGTCCCGAGGGTGTTCACCAACCACCCTAAGCCCGTGGTCTGTGGGAACAACTTTACTTCCCACAGTCCTGGTGAGGGGCTCCTCATCTGACTCCTCCTCCTCTAGATCACCAGCCACAAACTCTTGATGGAAACCGGCCATCTCAGCGACCTCTCCGGCAGTGGCTGACCCCGGGGGAATAACGTCTGAATCAGTGCCTCTAGATGGAGCAGGCATATCATCCCCGGCGTCGCCGCTATCATCATCATCAGAGTCAGTATCTGGTATAGCAATATGCTCAACATCCGAATCACTGTCATCGTGGCGCCACTTTCTCTTGGCTGGCGCCACATAATCAGCACGGGCCAGATGCCCAAACAACCTCCTGACAGGGGGCTTCACCTGCTTCCCCTGTATACCTTCATCCGGCGAGTGTAGTGTCGTCCATAACCTCAAGAACAACAGCATCCTCCTTCTCCTTCGGCAGGGAGGGAAGCTTCTGGTCAATGATCATCTGTATAAATCTGGGGTACATACAGAAGCCTTCCTTCCCTTTCCCCTCGATGTTCTCCACCAGGTAGGTGAATATCATCTTGGAGAAGCTGAACGGGTGGTTCAGCACCAACGCAGCATACGCGTTCTGGATCTGGTCGGAAAGCTCATCAAAACCTCCCTTCCTGGAAGCTATACACTTTAGCAGCACGTGCGCAAGATACTTAAACTGGGGACAGAGGTTACTCTTGTTGAGTACCCCAGCATTGATGTCCCCAGAGTACTTGGCTCTCATGAAACATCCTCTGACAGTGAGGGGGTGTAGACGAGTAGGACAATCAGCATCGTCCCCAACTGTAGAACAATCCTCAGATCCTCCTCTGATACAGTGATAGCCTCACCAAAAATCGACTCCTGATGCAATGAGGCTCAGTGGATCTATCAACCGACGCGCCTTCCCAGAAGGCCTGCTGCACTGATCTGTATGGTGTGAATGGAGTAGATATAGCATGAGCGAATCCTGGATCTCAGCAAAAATGTAATAATGCCTGCGAAGTCAGCTGCGTTCCTGGATGTCAAATCCAGGTGAGCACATATGTTGTGCTTGGTGCTCATGTTCCATCGACTCGCCATCTGTAACACATAACATATAAACATTAGTTCCGTTGGCTAAGAGTATAATGAAACACTTAGACTTTGAATTAAAAACTCTCTGTCATGCGATTGAGGTGTACGACTGAAGACAGTCGTGCGACTGAACGTGCGATTGAGGTTCAGACGTGCGAATGACCTCATGCGCACGACTGAGTGTGCGACTGGACTCATGCGCATGTACTCTTATGCGGTTACACCAGTCGTGCGACTGAGTCTCATTCGCATGGTTCAGTCGTGCGGTTAAGTGAATCGCTCCCTTCAGTCGTGCGACTGAAGTTCATCCGGACGACCAGTCGTCTGTCTCAGGTGTTCAGTCGTCAATCGTTCGAATCTTCACAAACTAAGTCTTATAACTCAATTAACCGGTTCATTAGTGTCGCATTCTCTTTACTAAAACCTATTTTACTTAATTTTAACATTGCTTGGTTTTAATAGGTTATTAGGGTTTGCTTGTCTCGGTCCACTTTTCACAGTCGAAAATCCCATTAGGGTTCCAATCTTTCTGATTTTGATGGAAGAAGACTTCAAAATACCTGTATGATGATTAGCGAACGTCAGTAAACACAATCAACAAGGAAACTAAGGCAAATCAAATTTTGGCAGAGTAACGGTAGGGGTGCGATTTAGGGCGATTTGAGGGTGATGAGTCTCTGCGACCGACTCCACCTCTATTTATACCAACCCTAGATCCAATCGTGCGACTGAGTTCATACGCACCTTTCAGTCGTGCGAGTGGGACTCAGTCGTGCGATTGGGTCAGTCGCCCTTCTCCAGTCGTCCGACTGAAGTTCAGTCGTGCGACTGACTCACTCGTTCGCACTTAAGCCTCCGACTGGACTAATCGTATGGTCCATTCGGTTGGATGGTCCATACTCATAGTTCATTCGTGCGAATGGACTTCATTCGTATGGTTAGTCCATACGTATGGTCCATTCGTGCGAATGGGTCATACTTAGTTAATTTTCTGCCATTTTTACCAATTTACCTTTAAATCTTTTATATTATTAAATTAACATTATGAGCCTTTGATCATCTCAGACATGATCCTTTTATCTTGAAAACACTTTGATCACCTCAGACGTGATCCTTTTAACCACTTTGGTCACCTCAGACGTGACCCTTTTAAAACACTTTGTCACCTCAGACGTGACTAATTTAACCTTTCAAAGCACATATGGTCATCTCAGACATGACCCTTTTAGTGAGTTGATTCCTTCTGATTTTCCTGATGTAGCCCGACACTTGACTCAAATTAAAATTAAAACAACTAACTAATTTAAGACTTTAAACTAATTACATAAACAGACATATTTTTGGCTTTTTTGAGAGATAAATCCAGAGATTGATATCTACGGGATTTGGTTCGGGAGTAGATAGCTTCAACTTAGATTGATCATATCTGGACCAATTCATTTTTGGAATCATACAGGCAATTCAAATCATTTGGGACTAGTTATTAAACCTTTTGATGCTCAAGTTCTCGGTGTTCATCCAGAGTCGTTAGCAACATAAGGAAATCATACTGAAACTCTTAGATTTTCACATTGATTTGAACCTTTGAGAATGTAGCCACAATGATTGTCAGTATGTTTGTCCACTTAAATCCATACACAGACTTTTGACACAGACTGGTGACTTATTTAGGTTTAATTATTTCAACTAACATTTGTGGATCCCACACTTATATGGTAATCAACATTCCTCAGGAGCTTTTGAGCGGTCTACGGGTATTATTACAAGAAGAGACTATTCTTAGAGCTTTCAAAGAGAAGCCTGTCCTCAGGTCAGTGCCATCGCACAGCAGAGAGGCGGCAAACAACAATGAATTCTAGAATATCTAGGTTATGCTTATCCTCAGGTCAGTGCCATCGCACAGCAGAGAGGCACACAACCTATCTCCTTGTTAGAGCAGCTTATTATTTTGCACAAAATGCACCAACAACATAAGTCATTAGCTTTATTGCATTTGTCTTTCATTTTTTTTTTTTGCTCTAATTATGGTCATCCGCACACATTTGTGGCGTTTAATTGCTCATTACCCCTTATTGGAATATTGTTGATTGTGTTAACCAGTGATAAGATGGAAGCCCACAGTCAGTTGAACAACTTAGTTTATCTTGAGATCACCAATCAGGTCTATTTGTCTATTGTGTTGAATCTACCAACATATCATATATGGTCTAGCAGCCTCTAAGTCTACTTTCTTTGTGTCACCTTAGGAGTTGCCAGTTTTCTATCATCTTTCCTTTTGTATTGCTTAGACTACACAGATTTATACTTTGAACTTTTGCATCTTTCCAAAACTTAAATTTTAAAGTCCCTCTTGATTTGTTCCTGTGTACTATCATTTTCCAAAGGTATTGAATCGGTATCACAGACACAATCTACCTTATTTCAGCTAGCTACTCCTTCTCCTTTTTTTTTTTTTAATGTTAACTTGCTGACATATTCTCCCCCTAAAATACTAAAATCATTTCTGGTTTAATTATTTTAGGATTTTAATAAACAGCAAAATAACATGAGTTTAAATAAATAAAATCAAATAGACAAATCAAATTAAATAAAATAAATTTAACTAAACTACATCGGACTACACATTTCATCATCAGGAATTACCTCACTTTTCTTTTTAACGCCGTTGACCTCTAATAAATATTGAAAACGTGGTTTATCAAAGGCTTTAGTATAGAGGTCAGCGCGTTGAAAATCAGTATTAATTTTAACCACATCAATTAAGTTCTTTTCAAAGCAATCTCTTATGAAATGGTATTTAATACCGATGTGTTTGGTCTTAGGATGTTGGACCGGATTTTTAGTTACTGCAATTGCAGCAGAGTTATCAACAAAAATAGGAGTAGATGAGAATTTTAAACCGTAATCCCGCATTTGCTGTTGAATCCAGATGATTTGTGAACAGCAACTTGCAGCAGCAACATATTCGGCTTCACAGGTTGACAATGCAACCGATGTCTGCTTCTTACACTGCCAGGTAACTAATCTTCTCCCAAAGAATTGACACCCTGCTGATGTAGACTTGTAGTTCATCTTGCAGCCCCCGTAATCCGAGTCACTATACGCGGTAAGCTCAAAGTCATCATCATGAGGATACCACAATCCAAGTGTGGGTGTACCCTTCAGATAACGAAAAATCCTCTTGACCCCGATCAGATGGTTGACCTTTGGTTTAGCCTGATATCTTGAACATAGACATGTAGCATACATAATATCAGGTCTTGAGGCAGTGAGATACATGAGGGATCCGATCATTCCTCGGTACATAGTGGCATCTACTAGATCTCCATTCTCATCAGGTGCTATATCATGATTCGTAGCAAGTGGAGTCCCAGCAGCAGAAGCATTCTCCATGTCAAAGCGACTGAGAATGTCTCCTACATACTTGGTCTGATGTAGAAAGATTCCATTAGGTGTTTGATCCACCTGTAACCCGAGAAAGAACTTCATCTCCCCCATAGCACTCATCTCAAACTCTTTCTTCATTACTGCTTCAAACTCTTTACATAACTCTTCGTTCTTTGACCCGAAGATTATGTCATCAACATATATCTGTACCAGCAGTAGGTCGCCATCCTTTTCTTTAATAAACAGTGTACAGTCAATTACTCCCCTGCGAAAGCCGTGTTTCACAAGATGAGTTGAGAGTTTCTCATACCAAGCTCGAGGAGCTTGATGAAGCCCATACAAAGCTTTGTCGAGCTTGTAAACTCTATCCCGATGATAAGGATCTTCAAATCCCTCGGGTTGACTTACATAGACTGTTTCCCTGATTTCCCCATGAAGGAATGCACTCTTTACATCTAATTGGTAGATTTTGATCTTCATGTACGAGGCATAGGCAAGGAAGATACGAATGGCTTCCATCCTTGCCACGGGTGCAAACACCTCATTATAGTCAATTCCCTCGACTTGACGAAAACCTTGAACCACCAGTCGAGCTTTGTTTCTGATATGACCCCTTGGTCATCCTTCTTGCATTTTAGTACCCATTTAGTGCCAATGACTTTAGCACCTTTAGGTCTATCAACCAGAGTCCATACACCTAACTTCTTAAACTGCAGAAGTTCTTCTTGCATGGCACTCACCCACGCCTCATCATTTAGTGCCTCACTGACATATTTTGGCTCAACCTGCGAGACAAAACATCGATAAGCACCATCATGAATGTATCCTTTCTCCATAACCGAGGCGTAATCAGCTGAGTATAACTGATTTCGGGTTTGTACTCCTGATCTGACATCCCCAATAACATTGTCAAGGGGATGATAGACGTTTAATCGTGATCCTGGAGTAGTAGGAACAGCCACCTCAGAACCGAGATTATGAACATTTTGTTCTGCATCTGAGGTAGTTGGAGTTTGAGGTTCTGAAGTCGATGGAGCATCACTCGTAGATGCTTGTGGACTTTCAGGAACTGGAACCTGTTCCTCCTGACTGTTCTGGTCATCTGCTTCAGTTTCATCTTCAGAGGAGGAGTCACTGTCGTCGACTACTCCCCTGACTGAGTAGATGATTCTCCCTGTGTGCTAGATGGTGTATTCAGAATATCATACATCATCCTAGTAGCTAACTCATCATCTGAGGGAGAGAGAGGTATGTTGAAGGATTTGAAGAATCCATCATAATCGAAGAAGTAGGCAGGTCCTTTGCCTGTAGGTGGCGTGGTATATCTCTGAACGTCGACATTACACCACACTTCTACAAGACCCGTTGAGTTATTGTAAACTCGCTTATTCGGTATGTTGTATCCTAGAAAGATTCCTTCATCTGCCTTCTCGCTGAATTTTCCTTCTTGTGTCTTCTTCAGAAGTGTACACGGCGCGCCAAAAGGTTCAAGATACTCCAAATTCGGTTTGCGTCTTTGTAGTAGCTCATAACATGTCTTTCCGTGGCGCTTGACTATTAGGACTCGATTCAGTGTATAACATGCATTTGCTACTGCCTCATTCCAGAATTGGATAGGCAGTTTCGAGTCAGCCAACATAGTCCGTGCAGTCTCTATCAAGCTTCTATTTTTCCTCTCAGCAACACCATTCATCTGAGGCGTGTATGCTGAAGTGAATTGATGAACAATTCCCTTTTCCTTGCAGTATGCCTCCATCCATTGATTCTTGAATTCTGTCCCGTTGTCTGAGCGTACTTGTCTAACTTTTAGCTTGTAGAGAGATCCAGAGTGGTGACTAATTCCTTGAATGACTCAAATTTTTCTGATTTGGATTTCAGAAACATTACCCAAGTGAACCTTGAGTAGTCATCAGTGACCACAAAACAGTACAGATCGCCTGCAATGCTCCTTGTACTGACTGGACCAAACAGATCCATGTGAAGAAGTTCAAGAGGAAGTTCTATTGAATGAACTTTCTTTTCCTTATGAGACTTCTTTGTCTGTTTGCCTTTCTTGCAAGCTACACAAAAGTCAGGAAGTTGGAAGTTCTTGACATTTACTCCTCTCACTAAATCCTTCTGAATCAAGTGATTCATCTTCCTTTGACTAATGTGTCCCATTCTCCTATGCCAGGAGATTGAGTCCTTCTCAGTAGCTTTAGATAGAAAGCACTGCACCTCATGATCCGTTGGAGCAGCTGTTGACAGATCCAAGACATAAAGGTCTTTATATCTTGAAGCAGTCATCAGAACTTGGTCCTCTAGGATCATGTAGTCTTTCTTCAGCACGTAACACTTCTTGTTGTCGAAGATGACTTTAAATCCTTTATCGCAGATTTGGGAAACAGAAAGTAAGTTATTCTGAAGTTGTTGAACGTAGTTCACCTTATCAAACTTAACTTTCTGATTTCCCACTTCTCCCTGTGCTGTGATGTATCCTCCCTTGTTTCCTGCAAAGGAAACATGCCCTCCTTTTATTTGTTTGACGTTTGATAAAAGGGCTCTATTTCCTGTCATGTGCCTGGATGCTCCGCTGTCTATAATCCACGTGTTAGTTTCAGCGCTATATCGAACACCCTGCACATATCAAGTAAATGTATTAGTTTAGGTTAGGAACCCAAGCCTTTACTGTCTTGGGTTTCCCAGAGGCATCACACATCATAAACTCTACCCATTGACCCTTAGAGGGTGAGGGTAGCTCAGATTCCTTCTTGTCATCAGTATCAGACACACAGGATGACTTCTCTTTCCATAAGCCAGATTTGTGCAATGCCTGTTTATGATAAACAGTCGTCTGGCTTACAGGTTGGACTTTAGGTTCACTAGATCTTCTAGGTGGAGTTAGAGAACTCCTCTTAGAAGACCTAGGTCTAGAGTCCTGAAGATCAATCTTCTTCCTAGGTGTCTGATAGAAAGGACAATAGGAAGCAATGTGTCCACATTCTCCACAGTTGTAGCATGATCTGCTATCAACTTTATGAGTAGACTTTCTTTGTGGAGAAATGCGTGACACTCTAGTAACATCAATCACTTTAGGTTTTGACTCTTGCATGTTTGATGTTTTCTCTGGTTTAACAAATTTAACTGTTTTAACCTGTTTAACGTGTTCCACTTTTTGGTTAACTGGTTTTTGACTTGTAGCATGTGAAAAATTAACGTTTGAAGTCTTTTTAGGTTCTGATTTGACTCTGTTTGACCCTGACTTTAAGTTAACCTTTTCAAATTCATTTTCCAGATTAACACAAGGCAATTTACCCTTTGCCTTTGAAGTGGCCTCCTTTTGTTTCTGTCCAGATTCAGTAGATGAACATGATGTGTCTGGATCAGTAACAAGAGGAGTGGTCACCACATGATCCTTGATGGGGTTGTTGTTTACTGGTTTAGACTTGGTGTTCATCAAGGTCTCAGGGGTGGTGGAACCACTTTGTAGCCTAATCCCTCCCCATTATTCCTTTCTCTCACTAAGTGTTGAACTATGTGTGAAGAACTAGTCCAACTATGCAGTTTCTGTTTTAAGGAGTTAACTTCTACTTCTAGAACTGCCTTTTGCTTCTTAGTGTCCTCTAGGGAGTTTAGATAGTACCTAATGTCATTTGCTTGGTTAAAGGCAACTACTTCGGTTTCCCTAAGCTGTTTTGTCAATAGGTCTATCTTTTCTTTATAACTATGCTCATTTTGTTTTAGAACTCTATTGGCCTCAGTGCATAGTTGTAAATCTTTTACTAAGTTATCATTGTGATCTAATAACCTAGCAAATTTTTCATCAATGCTATTCCTAAACATATCACAGTTAGAACAAGCATGATTATTAAACAATTGGTCAGTTGTACTTACCTGTGTTGTTTCAGAAGAGTTAGCCATCAACGCAGCATCAGACGTCTCTGGTTCTTGTGGTTCTGACTTTTCTGTTTCTGACGTGGAAGTCTCTTCCTTTGGCTTGTAACTGACCTCAGATGCAGTTGTTTCTTCACTGTGTGACATTGCTATCTCAACTGCTAGATCACCTTCACTCGCAGAATCATCATCAATATCTTCAACACTGGCAATGTTAGATTTGGTGAGACAAATCTAAAACTCCAATCCTGTCCTTCATCATCATGAGCAGTCAAGGCTTTTGGGTCCTTGTTTGATGAAGTAGAACTGGAAGCTTGCTTGTCTTGGCGAGTAAAGGATGAGAACGGGTTCCCATTACCCGTCTTCTTTGGCTTGACACATTCTCCCTTGAAATGCCCCTTCTCTCCACAGTTGAAGCAGGTCACTTTGCTCTTGTCAAAGCCAAATGTAGTGTCCTTAGTAGCTATCAAATTCTGTCCTGTCTTCTTAACAAACTTCTTCGCCCTTCGGACAGCGCTAGCTAAGGCCCACATTATATCCATTCTTTCAAGCTCCATTTCATCTACCCGCTCGTAGTCCTCATCTGCCAGATGGCAGTTTCCAATCTTCCCAGCAACTAGTCCATCATATGAATGAACTACTGCAGCAAGAAGATCCATATGCTCTCGTGCTACTTCTATGGTCACATTACCGAGGTTCTCGGTCTTCAATTTGGTAGCACTTGCTTCTGATCCAATATAGTGGGTACATGACGACCCTGACGTGTCTGATCCAGAAGGAGAAGCATGTGAAGGACCTGACGAGCTAGACACAAATGCTGTCTGGAGAGGTGCTCCAGATGTCTTAGCTTGAGGCGTGGCGTTGTATAAAGCTGGGTTTTGTGTATACGAAGACTTTGTGCTCTATACTTCATCCTTAGTGCTTCTTCACGCAGCTTGAGAATGAAGTCATTTATATCCAGCTTTACAAGCATTCCATTCTGTCTAAGATTAGACACGAATGAAGCCCACTTATCAGGCAATCCGTCTGCGAAGTTGCTTACTTTCTCTTCTATAGTCGTTTCCACTCCATGTGTATGCAACTCGCTCATCAAGTGGTAGAATCTGTCTATGACTTCATCTAAACTCTCGTTACCAATCGATGAGAAGTTATCGAATTCCTTCTTTAACTCCTTTGCCTTGATTGCCTTCAATGATGCATTCCCATCATATCTCTTCTCTAGCTCATCCCACAGTTTCTTGGACTGCTTGTTCTCTGAGTACTGGTGGAATATGTCTTTGGGGATAGACTGAGTGATCAATGCATAAACCCTTTTCTCTGCATTGTACTTTACTTTCTGTGCGTCGGTCATCCCACTTAACGTTAACTTAACTCCATCTGCTCCCACCGGTGTACAATAACCGACCTCTATAGCTTCCCACAGATTAGGATCTACTCCATTGAGGTAGATCTCAAAACGTTGTTTCCAGTGGGGAAACTCATCTAAAGTCAAGAGCTTTGGTGGTTTATTGTGATTACCCACCTCACTCTCAAGCAACAGCAGGTTCTGAATTCTTGAGTCCTTCCCAGCAGTAAAGGCTGACATCTGATCTTCCATGGCTAATAAACTTAGTGTCTAATCAAATAAACTTTAACTGATGCGACTGAAGGATGCGAATGGTCTTATCGTGCGTATGAACTCTGCGATTGGTTCAACCGTGCGACTGAACAGGGCGAATGGTTCAGTCGTGCGAATGAATCTGGTGCGTATGAGCTATGCGAACGAACGGTTCAGTCGGCCGAATGAAGGTGCGACTAGGTCCAATCGTGCGAATGAGCAATGCGAATGGAGTCCAGTCGTGCGAATGGGTCACTCGTGCGACTGAAGCTGCTGTTTTGCGAAAATTTCTAGGTTTGACGGGTTTCAACCGTAAAAATTCGAAATTTCGCAAGTCCAAATCGCCTAAGTCCGTAGAAACTGAACTTCGATGAGCAGGGAACGTCCAAGATCACTTTTGATGCCAAAGATTGCGTTTTTCGTGCAAAAACACAAACTTTTATGCAATCTTGATTGAATCAACACGAAATCAAGAGCCAAAGCTCTGATACCACTTGTTAGGACCTGGTATTTGAACGAAATACCTAGTGATTGCGTGTTAAACCAACTCAAATAGTGCGGAATCCTATTTGATTGGCGATCCAATCAGTGAGAACACACGATGAATCAATCAAGAATTGAAATCAACGTCAGAAATCGATTAGGAACCGATCTGTTGTGTTCTGTGAACTTGGAGAACGATTTGGGAGGCTTCTGGACGGCTAGGGTACGTCTGGAATCGTAATGGGATGAATGCTTTTGTTTTCCCACGAATTGGGTCTATTTATAGGTTAGTATTGTTCAATCGTGCGACTGGGCCATAAGTATGGTTCAGTCGTGCGATTGAACCATGCGGTTGATTCATCCGCACGACTGAGTGTTCAGTCGTGCGACTGAGCCAATCTTATGTGTCAATCATACGACTGATCCAGTCTCCTGGTTCAGTCGTGCGATTGAGTCAATCGTATGAAGTTATTCATGCGTGTGGTCCATTCGCATGGGCCATTAGCATGAGAACTTCATTAAGTTAAGTTTGAATGTTTTAATTAATATAACATAATGTGCAATCATTCAAACATTCATAAACCCAATCAATTCAATCACAACTTATTAATGAAATATTAAACATCACATGTAACAAACAATTCATATCATTTCATTAATCGATACTATTACATCATAATCAGACAGACAAGATTTATTACATTACAACTCATGATCTAGGGACATACATGCATCAACATTGACCATTTGTATAGAACCATTGCTGCATACTTTAGGTACTGTGACCACGAGATGCGGTGCACCGTTATAGAAGGTCTATGATAGGCCTAGGTCCAGAACCATGAACAGAAAGGTATTGTATATGGCAATGGTACAGCTAAACTTTACCTTAGGTGTTGTGGCCATGAGGTGCGGTGCACCGTTATAGAAGGTCTATAATATAACATCTCGTATTTCCGTTAAGTTAAAAGTTAACTTTGTTAAATTATTGTAAGGAATATTGTCTTTTATGAAATTTGTGGGCTACTTGCGTTTACTTGTTAGTTTGTCATTAAATTTCTAATAAATTTTTTTTAAATTACAATAACACCAATAATTATAATAATAAAAATTATAACAATGATAATAGTTATAATAATAATAATACTAATACTAATGTTAAATGATAATAATATCAATAAAAATAATATTATTAATAACATTATTAATCATAATGGTAAAATAATAAAAATAATAATAATAATTCTAGTAATTATAACTTATAAAAATTAGTAACTTGAAAGTGTTTAAAACTTAAATAAGGTTGGGGGTTGTTTTGTCCTTTTATAAACTTTAACAACAAGATTTGTACATAAAAAGTTAACTTTCAAACCCCAGGGACCAAATGTGTAATTAATTAAAATCCAAAACCCCCTCCCATTGTCACCCCGCGTTTCCGGCGAGCTGCCGGCAGCAGCTCCGGCAAAGCCCGGCGACACCCAAATCGTCCTGTAACCTATGAATTTGTATGCCAAATCGATTCTAATTACTCCCCGAAACTGATTGGAACATTTGATGAGATTTAATTCGAGTTAAAGTCGTCGATCAAACTCGGTAACCGTTCGACATTAAAATTTTAACCGTTCGACATTCATGACTCAATAATAATCAAATTGATTCAACTTACACGATTATCTATCTGTCCTTAATCGATTACAACTATCAATTGCACCTGAAACACACACAATCATTGAGTTCAATCACCATACACACCGTGACCTGCAACTAACGTGTTCATCATCTTCCGAGCTTCAATTGTCGAAATTGGCAAAGGGCTTTGCATCAAAGACATCAAACGAAGCTACCTACAAAGTTAATTAGGTTATCATCAACATTTACACTGCGATTGCACACTTCTCGACCGCGACCTGTTCATTGTTGTGGCAATCTTCAATTCTAACGTAACCGGGTAATTAGATATATGTATATGCTCGATTAAACATGGGGAACAAAAGCCCCATGATTACAAATGTTTACATTAACAAATTGGGGTTCAATTTTGGGGATTGTGGAATTAGGGTTCATAAGGAATTGGGGTTTTTCTTTTGTTTATGTTTTTAACCATTTAAAACCCAAATAAACCGAGGCTTAGAGCCTTGGTTCACTGGTTGAGACTCTGCACCTCTTAACATGGGGTCCCGGGTTCGAACCCGGGCGCCCTCATGTATTTTTTTAAAGGGCTTTTTAACCTTAATTAAATTATAGAAAATTTTAATATATATAAAAATTATTTTTATAAACTTTCAATGTTTTTAAAGCCACCAAATATTTTCTGTTTTTTTTAATAAATATATTTTGTTAATAAAACATTTTAACGAAGATTGTTCATGAATAATTTCTAATAAAATGGATTACAAATAATAATTAATAAATTATTATTGGTTCAAAACGTTTCTTTTCAATTAATATTGTTAAATAGTACTTAATTCTTTTTGTTATAAAAATTTATTCAAACTTTACGAAACTTTCAAATTGTTATAAGTGTTTCTTTTCACATTTTTGTATAAAATATAGATATATATATATATATTTTAGATAATATTAATGATTTTTATTGTTAAATATAATTATTTAACAAGCCCCAAAATTCCACTTAAAACCCTAGACCACGTTAAAACGTTAAACTTATTATTATTCAACTTAAATCTTGTAAATATATATTTTTAGGTACCTTTTGAAGGATTGCGTGGGAACGTTATTATTATTTCTTATTAATCATCATTCTTATACTTATTTGACCAAGTGAGTTTTCCATGTGAGTTTTCCTTGTCTCATTTTTATAATTTCACACTTATTTGGGGTGAAACATGATGCTTATATTACATACACGTTTAAACATTTGAGACTTGTAATGCACATGCAATTCTACTTATTATTTGGTCATGGTTATTTGTGTTTTGTAAGTGTTTATATGAGAGACATAGTTTGTTTACAATCATTAACTATTGCTAGCCTGGCGACGTCTTAGATCTTTGGGCCTGACAAGCCTATTTGGTGTTAAAGTCGAGGTATTGCCGACTCCTAGGGGCCGTACGCTTGTGCACTAGGGAACCAAATACACTTAGCCAATCTTTTATACTTGTAATCAAGTCGAGGTTTGGTTGTAACGATATGTGTTCTATAACCTTACTAGCTTATAATCCATGACATGAATTGCTACTTGTAATCTTATTATGTATGAAAACTTGGAAACTCACCAACTACTTTTAGTTGACTCTTTATTTTCATCATGTTTCAGGAAATCCTCAAGTTTAAAGTGGACATTTGAAGCTTGCAATAAAACTAGGACTTGGACCTAGTTAAATAAACAAAACGTTATGCTATGTTTGAGTTATGTTGAACTTATTTCTTTTTGTGACTTATGGTTGTATTTCATTTTAATACTTATGATAATAATATTTGCAATTTAAATATAGCGTTATGTGGCTGTGAACAATCTTAACCCTCACATCTCGACGTTTCCGCCGTCAAGGTTGGGGTGTGACAGATTGGTATCAGAGCCCATAACTATAGGGATTTAGGTTATTAGAAATGGTGACCTAGACTATAGCTTATGAATGAACCTCTTAGAAAAATATTTATATTCTTGGAAATATATATATTGTTACATGCTACATAATGCTATACCTTACTTATGTGCAACTTGATGCCTTAGCATAGGTTTGCCTTGTAAATGTTTAAACTTAGTTACTTGTCTCCCTAAACTTACCTTTTGACACTTTGACTCTCCCCGACAAATGAAACTTCTTAATCTTATTCTCGACGACACGTGGAATTGTATACTTATGCTTATGACTTGGATCCTTAGACTTATGTCTAATCTATGTAAAATCTCATCAAGGTTTTGATTTCATGAACCTAAGAAATTTGTGTGACACATAGACACCTGTATTCTGGATTTCCTGGCAAAAGGCCCTCGGGCTAAGGCAAGCATGTAACATCCTGTAATTTTCCGTCTTTATTTATTTTTGTTTGTGCGTGGCTTCGTTAGAAAAGATTTAATTCGTTAATAATAGTAATAATAATAATAATAATAAAATTTTAATAACAAAATAATAATAATAATAATAGTAATAATAACAACAATAATAATAATAAATATGATAATAATAACCTTAAAAGAAACGGTAACAATTATAATTATAATAATAGCAAATAATAAAAATAATAGTATCTATAATCATAATAATAATAATAACAATAATAATTATAGTAATAATAATAATAATAATAACAATAACAATAGTATTAAAAATAACTTCTTAAATTAAAGTTCAGGGGGGTTTTCTGCCAAATTCTAAACTTGAAAAACCAAGTTTCAAGCATTTAATCAACAGCCCAAACTTCAGGGGCTGAAAATGTAAATTTTCCTTTTAAACCGTTTCTTTATCCGGTGGCTTCGGCCGGAGCTCCGGCCGAGCTCCGGCGAGGCTCCAAAGCCCCACTCTACGCTAATTCGACCCACTTAAACCGCCCAACCCCTCTCGGCCTTGTTATTCGAACCCGAACCCCAAATCAATTTGAATTCCCGCTCGTTGCAACCTTTCCAAATCAAACCGGGGCTAACTTCGTACGAATCCGAACCAAATCTCATCCAACTTCTTAATTTGAACCAAATTAATCACTTCCAAACTTAATACAGCGGCCTCATCAATCTGCAAATCAATCAACATCGCAAATTAACAGCTCGAATCTCATAATTTTGGTAAATTTTATACGCGGTTTCAAACCGAGAGTGATACGCTCGAAACCATAGAATTGATGCTATATAAAGGGGTCTACTGATTCATTTTGAAGTCCTTAAACTCCCTAAACCCTCAATTGCGCAAAATAATCACCAATTCAGAAAACCCCAATTCAAGAACACCCGAAGCAACTCGAACTCGAAGAACCCTCTAATCCTCATCTAAACAGGTAATTAAAACCTGTTATCTGCTCGATTTGGTCCAAGGATCAAAAGCCCTATGATGATTCGACTGATTAACATCGAATCGAGGGTCGATTTTGGATCAGATGAACCTAGGGTTCATCGGATTTGGGGGGGGGGGGAGGTTGCTCCGGCTTAAAGTTAAAATAAACCAAAATGAACCAAGGCTTGGGACCTGGTTCACTGGTTCCCGCACCTCATCTCCCAAGGGAGGTCCCGGGTTCGACCCCGGCAACCCCCCTTCTTCCCTTTTCTTTTCTTTTATGTCTTATTTTTCTTTATTGTTTAATTATTTCTTTTGCTAAAAATTAATTCTGAAAATTTCTAAAATGATTTTATAAATTCAGAATTTATTTAGTTAATTATTCATTTTGTTTATCAAAGGTTTATTAATATGTTTAAATTTAAAATACATTTTTGGTATTTTCTTTCCCTTAGTTTAAATTATTTAAAACAATGTTGTTATGTGATTATTTAAAACATATGCATGTATATATATATGTATATATATATATACATGTAAATATTGGCAAACAATTTGAATAATTTCTTATTTTTTTTACCTATATTCATATATTGTAAAATATATGTATATACATTGTCAAACAATTAGAATGATTAATTACTTATACATATATTCTTATATTTATATAAACATATCAAAGTAAGTATACATACATATATATATATATTTATTTCTTGACTTATTACAATCAATACAACTTTCATAAATCGGTTTAACGTACGATTAATTTTCTTTATATTAGCCGTTCTCTTTCGCGCAACAAATCTAATTATCATTTCGTTCCGTTAACCCGATTCACATTAATAACACGAAATAAATTGATGTCAACCTCTATTCAATCCATAATTAAGAACCTTAAAACAAAATAATCATCAAACCGATTATAACGCGTTACCTTATTCTTATTTAGGTGCCTTGTGACGTTTGTGTTGGAAATCTTATTCGTGGTTATTCTTATTTCATCTTCAAGTCTTCTTATTATCATGTGAGTTCTTATGCCCCATTTTACGTATATTTTACACCTTTTGGGGTGAAACATGTTGGTTATACAAACATACTCATACACGCTTTGATACTTATTACGCACGTGCAATTCTTTACATAGTCGTGGTTATTTGAATATGTTAAGTTGTATATGAGATGTGGCATACGTGTGCAATAATTAACTATAACTAGCCTGGCGAAGTCTTAGATCTTTGGGCCTGACAAGCCTATTTGGTGCTAAATCCGAGGGATTGCCGGCTCCTAGGAGCCGTATGCTTGTGCACTAGGGAACCAAATACACTTAGCTAATCATGCTTATTCATATTATTCAGTCAAGGTTTGATTGTAACTATGCATGTTCTATATACTTACTATCTTGTGACCATTGACTAGAATTGCCACATTCTTTCTCATGATATATACTTATTGTATTTTAAAACCATGAGAACTCACCAACTTGTTAGTTGACTTTATTTTCAACATGTTTCAGGTAATGTGCAAGTTTAATGATGACTGAAGAAACGCTTAAGCTTAGGATATGGACCTAGACTTAAATGAACATTTGGATTCTTTTTCTTTTGTTTATTTGTTTTCTTGTAAGATGTGGATGATTGTGATGTTTGAAAACAATTGATTAATGGCATTTATATTTTAACATAGTGTTATGTGGCTGTGAACAATCTTAACCCTCACACTTCGACGTTTCCGCCGTCATGGTTGGGGTGTGACAAAGCATATCGCATAAATCCTACGGGACTAGTTATGCTTACCTGGGGATTTCTGGGATGAGTGATAAACTATGGTCAACATACACAAATTTCTTAGGCGAGTGGGTCAACTTACCTTGACGTGTCAACGTTTCCAAATGGTAATGCGTTACCAAATGGAACCATTCCATGTGCCTTACAACTTTTGCCTTATCCTTGTTGATCTATGATCCTTGTTATTCCAATTCTCATATCTAACTCATTTTATATATTCCAGCATGTCTCGTCATCATGGAAAGCATGGAAGTTCCGATCGTAAGTTAGCCGCCATGATTGCTCGACAAATGGCTGCTGTCATCCCGACCATGGTTGCTGAACTTAATAGCACCTTACTGACCAATGGTAGCAACAATGGAAATGGTCATGGAGAGAATAGCAACAACCAAAACGGGAATAACCAACACAGGAACAATCAAACTTGCACCTTCAAACACTTTAGTTCTTGCAAGCCCACTAGTTTTAGTGGCAAGGAAGGAGCCACTGGTCTTCTTGAGTGGTTCGAAAGCATGGAGAATACCTTTATCAATTGTGAGTGTCCCGAGACGCTCAAGGTTCGTTATGCCACTAGTGTGCTCCAACAAAGGGCACTTACCTGGTGGAATAGCGAGAAGAGAAACCGTGGACCTGAAGCTGTGCAAGCACTTACCTGGGAGGAGTTCAAGAACATCGCCATCGCGAAGTTCTGTCCACGAAGTGAGTTGCAAAAGTTGGAGGAAGAGTTTTGGAACTTGAAGCAAAATGATGGTGATCATTTGGCCTACTCAACTAGGCATCATGAGTTGAGTTTACTGCTGCCTCACATGGTCGACACTGTCCCCCGCAACATCGAGAAGTTCATTAAGGGTGTACCACCCCAAATTCAAGATGCTGTGGTGGGTAGCCGACCCACAACTTTGGAAGAAGCCATTACTATCACCGCTCAACTCACCGAGAACCATATACGAGCGGGCACCATGTCTGTGAAGGGTGCAAAGAAGGTAGAGAAGACGGCTACCGAGACTGTCAAGGAGACCAAAGCTGAACCGTCTTACAACAACAACAAGAAGCGCAAGTTCACACCGGCGCGCAATTATGCTGTGGCTGCACCCAAACAACCTCAAAGACAACTTGTACCTGCGGCTGCACCTGTGGCACAAGTGCCTGGGGCTAGGGCTTATGATGGTCCCCAGCCTATGTGCAACATTTGTAGGTACCATCACCCGGGAAATCAACCATGCCGTATTTGTACTTTATGCGGTAAATATGGTCACTTGGTGGCGACTTGTCACCGTGCACCTAACAACGCCGCCGTGGTCACGAACCGTGTTTGCTACAATTGTGGGGAACCTGGTCATTTCCGCCCACAATGCCCCCGTCTTGTGGGTAATGTTCCACAAGCCCGAGGACGTGCTTTCAACATCAACGCTAATCAAGCACAAGCAAACAACGATGTGGTGAATGGTATGTTAACTTACCTTTAACTTTTGTGACCTAATTCTTATCATGTGTTACCTATGTCGTTAAACACCTTTAAAATTGAACAGGTATGTTCCTTATTAATAAAACTTATGCCTATGTCCTATTTGATTCTGGAGCCGATAAGAGTTTTGTTTTGTTAGAGTTTGAACCCATACTTGCTAAGCCACATACGAAACTAGAAAGACCTCTTACCGTTGAAGTTGCCGATGGAGAACCGATCACCGTTGACGTCGTTATTCGTGATTGCATCTTAAGTCTTGACGCGCATGATTTTCTTATCGATCTTATCCCTATGAAACTTGGAAGCTTTGACGTCATCATTGGTATGGATTGGTTAGCCAAACACCATGCCGAGATCATTTGTTTCGAGAAGTGCATTCGTATACCGTTACCCTCTGGAGATACGTTGAAAGTATTTGGTGAAAAATCTTCCAAAGGACTTAAACTCATGTCTTGCACTCAAGCCCGAAAGTGCTTAAGCAAGAAGTATATGGCCTTCTTGGCTTACGTGGTCAACACGAAAGTCAAAGGGAAAGAACTTAAGGATGTCCCTATCGTACGAGACTTTCCTGAAGTATTTCCCGATGACCTTAGTGGTTTACCTCCCGTGCGTGAAGTCGAGTTTAAAATCGACTTGATACCGGGAGCAAACCCCGTGGCTAAGTCACCATATCGACTTGCACCATCGGAAATGCAAGAACTCTCTAGTCAACTTCAAGAGTTATCCGAGAAGGGCTTCATCCGTCCTAGTTCTTCGCCTTGGGGTGCACCTGTTCTGTTCGTGAAGAAGAAAGATGGAACGTTTCGTATGTGCATCGATTATCGTGAGCTTAACAAGCTTACCATCAAGAACCGTTATCCTCTTCCTCGTATTGATGATTTGTTTGACCAACTTCAAGGAGCTGCTATCTTCTCGAAGATCGACTTACGCTCTGGTTATCATCAATTGCGAGTCCATGATGATGATATCCCAAAGACCGCGTTCCGAACTCGTTATGGGCACTATGAGTTTATGGTGATGCCTTTTGGTTTAACCAATGCTCCTGCTGTCTTCATGGATCTCATGAACCGAGTATGCAAGCCGTATCTAGACAAGTTTGTGATCGTCTTCATTGATGACATACTTATCTATTCAAAGTCCAACACCGATCATGAACTGCATTTGAGATTGGTTCTCGAGTTGTTAAAGAAAGAGCAATTGTACGCGAAGTTCTCGAAGTGTGATTTCTGGCTCGAGGAAGTTCAATTTCTAGGACACGTGGTGAATAGCCAAGGAATTCACGTTGATCCTGCAAAGGTGGAAGCTGTGAAAAATTGGTGTGTTCCTACAACTCCTACCGAAGTCCGTTCTTTTCTTGGTCTTGCTGGTTATTATCGACGATTCATTGCCAACTTCTCGAGGATCGCGAAACCGCTCAATACTTTGACACAAAAGAATAAACCATTCGAGTGGGGTCTCGAGCAAGAAGAAGCTTTTGAAGCGTTAAAGCACAAGTTGTGCAATGCTCCTATCTTGACCTTACCCGATGGAAACGACGATTTCACCGTGTATTGTGATGCATCTAAACAAGGCCTTGGTTGTGTTCTCATGCAACGAGGGAAGGTCATAGCTTATGCATCGAGACAATTGAAGGTTCACGAGGTGAATTACACAACACACGATCTCGAGCTTGGTGCTGTTGTCTTTGCTTTGAAGATTTGGAGACACTACTTGTATGGTACGCAATGTATAGTCTACACCGATCACAAAAGCCTTCAACACGTTTTCAATCAAAAAGATCTCAATATGAGACAACGTCGTTGGGTGGAGTTGATTAGTGATTACGATTGTGACATTCGTTACCATCCTGGTAAAGCAAACGTTGTAGCCGATGCACTAAGCCGAAAGATTCACAACAAGATGATCTCATTCCAAGAAATTCGCGATCGACGGCAATGGTTTGACACTTTGGGTGAGTTCGATACTGAGATCCGACTTGATGTCAACGAGACCACCATACTGCTACAAAACCTGAGGATAGATAGTGACATCGAGTCTAGTATCCTGGAGGCTCAACAAATGGTGCAACGAGAAGGAAGAATGAAGGAGGAATTGGAGCATAATCTTCTAACTCAATTGGAAACGAAACCCAATGGATTGATGTACTTCGCAAATCGAATTTGGGTTCCAAATCGCGATAACCTCCGTACCTTCATCATGAACGAAGCTCATCAAACTCGTTATTCTATTCATCCTGGCTCCGATAAGATGTATATGGACCTACGTGGTCAATATTGGTGGCCTGGAATGAAGAAAGACATAGCGACTTATGTAGCTATGTGTCTCACGTGTACGAAGGTTAAAGCCGAACATCAACGTCCAAGTGGATTACTTGAGCAACCCGAGATTCCTATGTGGAAGTGGGAACACATATCCATGGACTTCATAACAAAGCTACCCCGAACCTCTCGAGGACATGATAGCATATGGGTGATCGTTGACCGATTGACCAAGTCGGCGCATTTTATACCTATACGTGACACTTACAAAACATCAAAGTTAGCTCGTATATACGTTGATGAGATTGTAAGTCGTCATGGGGTACCTCTGCACATCATATCCGACCGAGATGCTCGCTTCACTTCACATTTTTGGTCGTCTATGCAAGAACTCTTGGGTACACAACTAGATCTAAGCACGGCTTACCATCCTCAAACTGATGGTCAAACCGAGCGAACGATCCAAACCTTGGAGGATTTGCTACGCCTTTGTGTTCTTGACTTTGGTGGCGATTGGGATACGCATCTACCGCTCGCGGAATTCTCGTATAACAATAGTTACCACTCGAGTATCAAGATGGCACCATTTGAAGCACTTTATGGTCGAAAATGTCGTTCACCGATCTGTTGGACCGACATTGGTGAAAACTTCATCACTGGTCCTGAACTTATACAAGAGACGACCGATAAAGTTTCTATCATACGCAAGAACCTTGAAGTGGCGAGAAGTCGTCAAAAGAGCTATGCTGACAAGCGACGTAAGCCATTGGAATTCCAAGTTGGGGAGATGGTTCTTCTTAAGGTTTCACCGTGGAAAGGTGTGGTTCGCTTTGGAAAGAAGGACAAACTGGCTCCAAGATTTGTAGGGCCTTTCAAAATCCTGAAAAGGATTGGGAAAGTGGCTTATAAACTGGAACTACCTTCCGACCTTAGTGGAGTTCATCCTGTGTTCCACGTCTCAAATTTGAGAAAGTGTTTGGCCGACGAAAGTCTGTATGTTCCGTTGGAAGACATTCAGATTGACGAGTCATTACATTTTGTTGAGAAACCTGTTGAAATCATGGACCGTATAATGAAGAAGACGAGAACCACAACAACCCCAATCGTCAAGGTTCGTTGGGAGAATAAACGTGGCGCCGAATTTACTTGGGAACGTGAGGATCATATGAAGAAGAAATACCCGTTCTTATTTGTATAGTTTCATTTCATTTAATTTCGGGACGAAATTCTTTTAAGTTGGGGAGACTGTAACATCTCGTATTTCCGTTAAGTTAAAAGTTAACTTTGTTAAATTATTGTAAGGAATATTGTCTTTTATGAAATTTGTGGGCTACTTGCGTTTACTTGTTAGTTTGTCATTAAATTTCTAATAAATTTTTTTTTCAATTACAATAACACCAATAATTATAATAATAAAAATTATAACAATGATAATAGTTATAATAATAATAATACTAATACTAATGTTAAATGATAATAATATCAATAAAAATAATATTATTAATAACATTATTAATCATAATGGTAAAATAATAAAAATAATAATAATAATTCTAGTAATTATAACTTATAAAAATTAGTAACTTGAAAGTGTTTAAAACTTAAATAAGGTTGGGGGTTGTTTTGTCCTTTTATAAACTTTAACAACAAGGTTTGTACATAAAATGTTAACTTTCAAACCCCAGGGACCAAATGTGTAATTAATTAAAATCCAAAACCCCCTCCCATTGTCACCCCGCGTTTCCGGCGAGCTGCCGGCAGCAGCTCCGGCAAAGCCCGGCGACACCCAAATCGTCCTGTAACCTATGAATTTGTATGCCAAATCGATTCTAATTACTCCCCGAAACTGATTGGAACATTTGATGAGATTTAATTCGAGTTAAAGTCGTCGATCAAACTCGGTAACCGTTCGACATTAAAATTTTAACCGTTCGACATTCATGACTCAATAATAATCAAATTGATTCAACTTACACGATTATCTATCTGTCCTTAATCGATTACAACTATCAATTGCACCTGAAACACACACAATCATTGAGTTCAATCACCATACACACCGTGACTTGCAACTAACGTGTTCATCATCTTCCGAGCTTCAATTGTCGAAATTGGCAAAGGGCTTTGCATCAAAGACATCAAACGAAGCTACCTACAAAGTTAATTAGGTTATCATCAACATTTACACTGCGATTACACACTTCTCGACCGCGACCTGTTCATTGTTGTGGCAATCTTCAATTCTAACGTAACCGGGTAATTAGATATATGTATATGCTCGATTAAACATGGGGAACAAAAGCCCCATGATTACAAATGTTTACATTAACAAATTGGGGTTCAATTTTGGGGATTGTGGAATTAGGGTTCATAAGGAATTGGGGTTTTTCTTTTGTTTATGTTTTTAACCATTTAAAACCCAAATAAACCGCGGCTTAGAGCCTTGGTTCACTGGTTGAGACTCTGCACCTCTTAACATGAGGTCCCGGGTTCGAACCCGGGCGCCCTCATGTATTTTTTTAAAGGGCTTTTTAACCTTAATTAAATTATAGAAAATTTTAATATATATAAAAATTATTTTTATAAACTTTCAATGTTTTTAAAGCCACCAAATATTTTCTGTTTTTTTTTAATAAATATATTTTGTTAATAAAACATTTTAACGAAGATTGTTCATGAATAATTTCTAATAAAATGGATTACAAATAATAATTAATAAATTATTGTTGGTTTAAAACGTTTCTTTTCAATTAATATTGTTAAATAGTACTTAATTCTTTTTGTTATAAAAATTTATTCAAACTTTACGAAACTTTCAAATTGTTATAAGTGTTTCTTTTCACATTTTTGTATAAAATATAGATATATATATATATTTTAGATAATATTAATGATTTTTATTGTTAAATATAATTATTTAACAAGCCCCAAAATTCCACTTAAAACCCTAGACCACGTTAAAACGTTAAACTTATTATTATTCAACTTAAATCTTGCAAATATATATTTTTAGGTACCTTTGAAGGATTGCGTGGGAACGTTATTATTATTTCTTATTAATCATCATTCTTATACTTATTTGACCAAGTGAGTTTTCCATGTGAGTTTCCTTGCCCCCTTTTTACTTAATTTCACACTTATTTGGGGTGAAACATGATGCTTATATTACATACACGTTTAAACATTTGAGACTTGTAATGCACATGCAATTCTACTTATTATTTGGTCATGGTTATTTGTGTTTTGTAAGTGTTTATATGAGATACATAGTTTGTTTACAATCATTAACTATTGCTAGCCTGGCGACGTCTTAGATCTTTGGGCCTGACAAGCCTATTTGGTGCTAAAGTCGAGGTATTGCCGACTCCTAGGGGCCGTACGCTTGTGCACTAGGGAACCAAATACACTTAGCCAATCTTTTATACTTGTAATCAAGTCGAGGTTTGGTTGTAACGATATGTGTTCTATAACCTTACTAGCTTATAATCCATGACATGAATTGCTACTTGTAATCTTATTATGTATGAAACTTGGAAACTCACCAACTATTTTTAGTTGACTCTTTATTTTCATCATGTTTCAGGAAATCCCCAAGTTTAAAGTGGACATTTGAAGCTTGCAATAAAACTAGGACTTGGACCTAGTTAAATAAACAAAACGTTATGCTATGTTTGAGTTATTTGAACTTATTTCTTTTTGTGACTTATGGTTGTATTTCATTTTAATACTTATGATAATAATATTTGCAATTTAAATATAGTTATGTGGCTGTGAACAATCTTAACCCTCACATCTCGACGTTTCCGCCGTCAAGGTTGGGGTGTGACATATAATAGGCCTGGTCCAGTACCATGAACAAATGGTAAGGTTTATGGTTTGATGGAAATGAAAAGTTGTAATGATGAAATAATGTAAAAGTTAAAGAATGAATGAATGATGAAGATAATATGATATTATCTATGTGTACGTATGATTGTGGATCATGCAAAAGTAACGAACGGTTTAAATAGTAAAGTATGTTTTATTAAAACTAGAACTCACTAAGCAATGCTGACTTTTATGTCTTTCCAGTTGGCAGGTGAGCATTGCTGAGGATGGCGTTGCGAGGCTACTCAGCTCTTTTGGGATGGCATCCATTTATATAAGGCTTTTATGATATAATGCAACAATGTATTTTGTAACTGGTTAACGACGATTATTATTTGGTAAAAGCTTTTATAATGAAATGAGATGTCTATTTTGATATTCCGCTGCAATGTTTTAGGAAAGTTAAATGCAATTATATGTTTTATGTGCGATGAATGACCAACTGTAGGCGTCCCGGGAACAAGGCTTACATTGTGCGTCCCTGACATTTAAAAAACTTGCAATTTTCATCTATTTTCGTTAACCCCGTATATTTAGATGTTAACTAGTCATCACGTGTGCATCATGTGAGGGGCATTTAGATACTTTTGTGCCTCACACCTCACAAAAAAAGGACCTAAATAAACATTGTTCAATTTCCCCGAACATTCAAACATTATTAGATTGGTTTGAATATTCAAAGCTAATGTCCACTTAACGGGTAAAACAAACGGAGTTATCGGGAAGTAGATGAAAATTACAAGTTTTTAGAATGTTAGAAACACAAAGGGAAAAAAATAAAGTTTTTGGATGCAAAAGGTAAAGTATCAGACATTAAAGACGAAAATGACAAATAACTCTAGTAAATACCTTTTAACAAAGATGGTGTATTTGTATATAGATATATATTATATATAAATAATATATATAGATATAGATATATATATATATATAGATTATATATATCTATATATATATATAGATATATATATATATATATATATCTAGATATATATAGATATCTCTCTAGAGATATATCTCTATATCTATATATATATATCTATCTATATATTATATATATATATCTATCTCTCTATATATTCTTATATCTATATATATGTAAGGATTCCTTAAGTCTGATGCAACCCCCACATCCAATGTGTCTCTGCAACATGCACTAAGTACTGAAGTAAAGAATGCTTCAGAAGTTTTACACAATACATTAGAAAATACTCTAAGTGTAAATCTTTCGAAGCCAAGACCAATATCTTCCGAAGCCAAACATGTAGTCTTCTGAAGCCTCAGAGACAAAGTCTTCCGAAGCTTCAACCTATGAAGACAGATTTCTTTCGAAGACCTTTAGTACACAGCAACTGCTTTATTCTGATGTATTTTCCGATGAATCTTCGTAAAGTCACCAACTTCATGAAAGTCAACTCAACTTTAGTAACTTACATTGGTGAAAAGTCCATGCTTTTGGTAGTACATTGAGGTCTTGAGTCTGTAACTTTTACTTTATGTACTTTCCTTTTTAATGTTAAGGATGTGAGCTATGGCATGTCATAGTCACAAGGCAAAAGGCAGATATGCCTTTTGATCCTACAATTGATTTGTTAGTATCTAGTCAATTGTATCCAGCTGGCTTTCAAAGTATAGCCGGTTGTAGGTTGTAGTATAAGTATTCCAAGTTCTTGTATCTTTCTTTATGCTTTGTAACACTTGTAAAAGAACTTGAGAAAGCAATATATTGCCTCCTTGAAACCCAACTCTCTTGTTCTGTCTCTTTTACTTTACTTGTGTTCTTTGTATCAACTTGGTTAATCCAGTTCACTGTTTGATCAAAGTTTAGTTGCTCTCCTCATTGTGTTGTTTGTGTTGTAATTTGCTCAAGCCTTAAACGGTCCTGCAATTGGTATCAGAGCTTTTCAGGCTCTTGATATAAGATCTCACCATCTTAAGATCCCTCACACACACAAAAACTAAACTCTCCAAATGGCATCCATCTCAAAGACTGATATGGAGACTGGAACCATGAACAAATCCCCACTGGTCACTCTTGATGATTTTGACACCTGGTGTATGAGAATGGAAGGTTTCATCAAGTCTCTTGATTCAAGAATGTGGGAATCTATTGAGAATGGACCTTTCATACCCAGCACTCCTTCTGCTACTGGTGCTGGTATGATTCCAAAAGATGTGGCCAACTACTCTGATGAAGATAGAAAAAGAGTAGAGATTGATAGAAAGGCCATGACTGCTCTTCAGACTGCTCTCCCAAACTCTGTATACAGAGGCTTTAAGAAGTGCAAAACATCTAAACAGTTGTGGGATGCACTGAAGCTGATGTATGAAGGCTCCTCTGAAGCCAAGGAGAACAAGAAGGATCTCCTGAAGCAGCAGTTTGAAAACTTCACCTTTAAAGCAGGTGAAACCATGACTCAACAATACTTTAGGTATGTTGAGATAGTGGATACCCTAGTGGATGGAGGAGTTCCTCTTGAGAACAGGGACATTGTAAGGAAGTTCATGTCCTCACTTCCTAGGCAATGGACACACTACTGTGTGGTGATCAAGAGGAATGAGAACCTTAAACTCTTACTCTGACAGAGTTATATGGGATTCTCAATGGATACCAGATGGAGATGAACATGCAAGGTTCATCTGGCAACTCCAACAATCAAATGGGTTCAGCCCTTCATGTGGTTGAAAGGGATAGCATAGAACCCCAACATCATCTCATATGCTACCCTGACAACTCACAAAAGGGTCCTTTCATCACCTTCCCGGAGACACCCAGGGAGAACTTCACTCAAGGAAGCCCATTCCAAGAGACAAGTTCTTCTCAAGCTTTTGTGTCTATTGATGAAAGCTGTGGGAACTCTCTCTTCACTCTTGAAGACCTGGACTGTATCCATCCAGATGACCTGGAATACATGGAGATAGTTCAGCAGATGGCTCTCCTCACTCACAGAGCCAAGAAGTTCTACAAGAGAACAGGAAGAAGGTTTTCAAGCAATGCTACCAGTGGAAAGTTTGGGCTGGATAAAAGCAAAGTTAAGTGTTACAACTGTAACCTGATGGGCCACTTTGCTAGGGAGTGTAAGGCACCTAAAACAAATGGGGGCCAAACACAAGCCAGACCAAACCACACTGACAAAGCCCCTCAGAATGAGAAGCCAAAGCAACATGCTGCTGTTGCTGTTGAAGAGGGAGGCTTTGACTGGAGCTTACAGGTGGAAGATGCTTCTCCAAACCAAGCACTGATGGCAGACCATGATGAAGCCAAGGTATTGGAACATCTCTGTACTCCTGAATGCATTGCTAAAGTAAATAGATACAGGTCCTACAACTTAGAGATGAGATCTGATCTTGAGTCATTAAACATATTAAAATCTGATTTTAGAAAGTCTGAAAATGATTACAAGTTAAAGATAGAGGACTTGGAGAAAACCATTTCAGTACTAAAACATGAGCATACAGATTTTAGAAATCAGATCCAAGATCTCATAACTAAGTTGACTGAGTGCCAGGCTGAGCTTGTGATCAGCAAAGCCAAGGCAGAGAAGAGTGTTCTTGAAGAAGAGACCTTCAAGAACATGATATCCTCATCCCTGCACAACAAAGTGTGCTATCAAAATAGACAGGGACTGGGATCAAATGAGATAGCTCCTCCACACACAATCTTGTTGTAAGATCTCCTAGGTGTGGAACTTATGAAGATGAGCTTCCTCTCATAGATCCTATAAGTGAGGATGATGAAGAAGTGATAGTGAAGAATTCCTCTGAGAAGAGTGAAGAAGAGGATTCTTCCAAGGGCCACTATCCTTCTGAGGAGAAGAAATCTACTGTGATGACCAAGTCCAAAAGAAAGAACTTGATCAGGAAGAGCAAGAGAAAAGCAAAGAAGGCTCAAGAGATCAAGGCTACTTTTGATTCTAAGCAGAAACAAGTTTTTATCTCTGCAGGTTTCAAAGTAGTTAGGACTGAAGACTTCAACCAAGACTCCTCAGCTAAGAGTCCTGGTTCTTGTTCAAATCATCTCAGTGCAAGGAAGAAGACTGAGCTGCGTGTACCACTGCTGCACAGCCTGGACCATCAAACTCCAAGACAGTTCACAGTTCACAAAGCCCAAGAACTGTCTCTGCATCTACCAAGATGAAGGTGGAGAAGGGATGTGACCAAAGCCAGTCTTGCTTTCAAAAGGAGACTCTTTTGAAGAAGAAGATGTTATGTGTCATGTGTGAAAGTACCTCTCACATTGCTAAGGATTGCCCATACAATCCTAAAAGTACTATCCACATGACCAATACAAAGACTTCAAAGAGTTCGAAGAAGACTCAAGCTTCGGAAGGAAAGTCTGTTTCCTTCGGAAGCTCCAAATCAAAGAAGAAGGTAAATGGAAAATTACCTTCGGAAGAAAAATTGGTCTCGGAAGAAAGGAGTTCTTCCGAAGCACTGAAGTCTGCTGTAGTAACTGTAGAATCTTCCGAAGGTTTAGTCATCAAAACCTGTGAAGTCCCAAAAGCTTCTAAGGTTTTGAAGGTCAAGTCCAAGACTCCAAAGGTGGTGTGAAAGTCTAAGAAAGACCAAATGACTGAAGTTTCTCCATCAACAACAGCTGAAGATCCCCATAGTACAACCATAGGATCTATTACTGTTGCATTACCTTCTTTTACACTTAGTGAGCCCAAGACAAGTAAGGCTTGGGTTTCCAAATGTAACTAATCATTTTTTTGTGCAGGAACAGCTCAAGACTAGCAGGAATGTCTGGATAATTGACAGTGGCTGTTCTAGGCACATGACAGGCAATAGGTCTCTACTCCATAACTTTGAGAGAATTGATGGAGGACCAGTTGCTTTTGGAGGAGATGAAGGTGGTTACATTTCTAGAAGGGGCAAGGTCACAAATGGTAAGCTAGCATTGTGAAGGTAAACTTTGTTAAGGAGCTTGGGTACAATCTTCTGAGTGTATCCCAATTTTGTGATCAGAGTCATAACATGCTCTTTACTGAGCATGAGTGCATTGTTCTCAAGCCTGGAGTGGTCATTCCTCATGAGCATATCCTGCTCAGAAAAGGGAACATGTACAAGATGGATTTGCAAGAAACATCTCCCTCTGGAGAAGTTTCATGCTTTCTATCCAAAGCAAATAGTGATGAGTCTTTCCTATGGCATAAAAGAATGTGCCATGTAAACTTTAAGAACATGAATAAATTAATTAAACATGATCTGGTAACTGGAATGCCAAAGAAAGAGTTTACAAGTGATGATCATTGTGTTGCATGCCTGAAAGGGAAGCAACATAAGGTATCTCACAAGCCTAAGGAAAAACTCCATCACTACACTCACTACTCCCCTACACTTGTTACATATGGATCTCTTTGGCCCCACCAATGTAATGAGTCTAGGAAGGACCTCTTACTGTTTAGTGATCACAGATGATTTTACAAGATTCACTTGGTTTTCTTTCTTAGAACTAAGGATGAAACCCCTGAGATTCTGAAGAATTTCATCTTAAAAGTTGAGAATCAAAGTGATCACAAGGTTAAAACCATAAGATGTGATCAAGGAACTGAATTCAAGAACCAAATCCTTGATACATTTTGTGATGAAAAAGGTATTACAAGACAATATAGTGCTCCCAGGACTCCTCAGCAAAACGGAGTTGCTGAGAGGAGAAACAGGACACTTATTGAAGCTGCAAGAACTATGTTGTCTAGACTCTAAACTGCCCATCACCTTCTGGGCAGAGGCAGTTAATACTGCTTGCTATGTGCAAAACAGAGTTTTAGTAGTTAAGACGCATGGTAAGACTCCTTATGAACTTTGGCACAAGAGGAAACCTTTCATTGGTTTTCTCAGGTCATTTGGATGTCCCTGCACCATCTTGAATACCAAGGATCAAATTGCCAAGTTTGTTGAGAAATCAGATGATGGACACTTCATTGGATACTCTTCTCAAGCTAAGGCTTATAGAGTATACAATCTCAGAACTAGAATTGTTGAGGAGTCAGCCAATGTGACTTTCAATGAACACACACCCTGTGTGGCTGGTTCTGGTCCTGATTGGCTATTTGATCTTGATTTAGTTACCAACTGTTTTAACAAATCTTGTGAGAATGTTTTAGGATCTGCAGAAAATCTAAATACAGGTGATCCTGATCCAAGATTTGAGCTAGGAAGACCCTCAACTCATACATCTTCAGCTCCAGTTGGAACTACTTCAGCAAATAAGGTCTCTACCAGCACTACAATGACAAATTCAGCTGATACATCTGGTATGCCTTCAAATTCCAGCTCAGAGGCTCCTCAACCAGATAAAGATACCTCAACTGTAGAAGACAACAATGGTGATGGTGATAGTGATAAGGAATTTCTTGATGCTAATAACCACACCATAGATGACAACATTAATGATGTCACACACTCATTGGATCAAGTTAATCTTGATAAGTGTGGTACTGTGGAGGGTGAATCATCTATGCCAGATCTAAATTTCTCAAATTTGTATCTCTCTCGGCAACTTGCTGTGATCCCTCAGCTAAGGATCCACAAGTCTCACCCCACCACAAACATCATTGGAGATGTTGTCACAGGGGTAAGAACAAGAGGACAAACCCATGAAGCAAATGTTTGTCTTCACTCTTGTTTCTTATCTCAGATAGAGCCAAAGAAAGTTGATGAAGCTCTAAAGGATGGAAGTTGGGTTGAAGCTATACAACAAGAGCTGCTTCAATTCAAAAGGCAGAAAGTTTGGAACCTTATCCTCTTCCTCATGGGAAGACTACCATTGGAACCAAATGGGTTTTTAGGAATAAGAAGGATGATAGAGGAATTATCATCAAGAACAAGGCAAGACTAGTTGTTCAAGGATACACACAAGAAGAAGGGATTGACTACACTGATGTCTTTGCTCCTGTAGCAAGATTAGAAGCTGTTAGGATATTCCTGGCATTTGCTGCATCCAAGAACTTCAAGGTCTTTCAACTTGATGTAAAGGTGCTTTCTTATATGGAGTGATTGATGAAGAGGTTTATGTCAAACAGCCACCTGGTTTTGTAGACCCTGATCATCATGATTATGTCTGCAAGCTTGACAAAGCTCTTTATGGGCTGCATCAGGCACCCAGAAAGTGGTATGAGACACTGTCTGAGTATCTTTGTAAACATGGATACAGGAGAGGTACTATAGATGGAACTCTCTTCATCAAAGGACAGGGAAATGACTTATTGCTAGTTCAAGTATATGTTGATGACATCATCTTTGGTTCAACTAATCCAAAGCTCTGCAAAGACTTTGAGAAGCTGATGAAAGACAGATTTGAAATGAGTGCAATGGGAGAACTCAATTTCTTTCTGGGAATTCAAGTGAAGCAAGTTGAAGATGGCATCTTCATAAGTCAGTCAAAGTATGTTCAGGACATACTCAAGAGGTTCAACAGGACTGATTGTAAGATTGCTAAGACACCCATAGCCAGAAACCACTCCCTTGGACCTGATCTTGAGGGGGAGTGTGTAGATGAACATTTATACAGGGCTATGATTGGGTCTCTTATGTATCTTACAGCTAGCAGGCCTGATATCATGTTTGCTACATGTATTTGTGCAAGATATCAAGCCAACCCTAAGATGTCTCACTTAATCACTGTTCCCTCCGCCTCCTTCATTCCTACTACCTCCTTCGGTGAGAAGTTCCCTTCCTTTTTCTAAAAAAAAATGCCTGATTGGTCTGCTCAGCAAACGTACAAAGTGGACCGCTGTTTGGCTGACCCCTTTCTTCCCATTCGGGTTGGGTTGACCCAGAAGTACAGTAAGAAGGAATGGAACCGCTTGAGAGTCGTCTGAAGTTCACACTTGGGTAAAGACGACTGACTTTGGAAACGGAACACGAACCAATTTCAGCTATTCCGGCTTCTTATTGAGCGTAGCGAAATCAAGGTTTATGAGAAAGTCAGCGAAGTTTCTATGATGTTCTACCTTTGCGCAGTCTCGCTCCACAGTGACAGTGGAAGGCTCCGCACCTGAGCCTCGTTAGACTCAGCAGAAGTGTAAGGTGTAAGTGAAGAGAATAGAAGAGATGAAGTCCGCCCCTTAGCCTAGTCTATATCCACAGCTGACGCAACTCCGTCTCACTACTACTTAATTAATTAATGGCTAAACTTTTTCATAACCTGAGCTTTCCTTAACCAGTTGACCTTACTTCGTAACCTTAGCCTCTCTTTCTTTATAGTTCGACTAAGTGACTTCGTAACCGAAACCTACTTTTTTTCTTACTGTAGCATAGGCCTTCGCCACTTCAAACGGGCGCTTCGCCCCTCTTTTTTATTAGAAAGAGCGGGGCCTTACTTATTCAGGGGGGTGGGGGAACCCGTAGGAAGGGGGGACGAACCGCCGAATTGACATCTGAAATCGCCAACATGAACACAAACGAAATCTTTAATTTCGTATAGAAAGAAAACGAACCACTTCTATTCTCGGAGCCCACGGAGCGGTATATGAAGAATGGCTTTTTGGTCCCTTTCGTCCAGTGGTTAGGACATCGTCTTTTCATGTCGAAGACACGGGTTCGATTCCCGTAAGGGATAGGTACTCATTCCCGGCCGCTTTCAGTTAGTGTTCATTGCTGAGTGATCGCTCGCTATCTGGCTGGAAAAGGTGGTCCGGAAGCTTCCTCTCTCCCAGCAAGCAAGATGAGATCACCACCTCTCTCGGGCTTCCTTTACTTCGTAACCTTAGCTTTAGATGTCCTTTCATAGATTCTCGAACCTCCGACAGACATAATATCCATGCATGCGTTCTTTCTCTCCTCCCCTCAGCCATAGAGTCATCTTTCCCCCCTTATTATTATTATTTTTCTTTTTTATTGGCGAATAGCGTCTTGAAGTGAAGCGAAGGCATTATTGAAGGAAAGAGATGGCGGGTCGGTCAAGTGCATTCGCTATTCGATTCCATCCTCGATCCCACCAAATTTCTATTCAAAAGTTTGTATCTCTTCTTTACTTTTAAGTGACAAGGGGGTGACAAAGTTCTCTATGTCACCGTCTCCTCAATGAGCGTAGATTGATAGAGATGGCTTTTGTGCCGGTCAATCTGTATCCCATTCTTCAGGTATAGTTTTCTTTGATCACAGATCGACAGTCCTTTCTCCCCCTTTCGTCATAAGGCGTGGTCTGACTCTGAACCATTCCTGTGTTTAGGTCCCTACTAAGCATAATTCGTAAACTATGCAATGGCTATTTGAAGACTTTTTAAAAAGTTTCTAGCAAAGCAAAAAAATATAAAATAAGAAACGCTCTTACGAGGTAATTATGAGTTAAACTACTCGTGTTAGCATGGAAGTCAGCCCGCTGATTCCATTCTGCTACTAGGGTTCCAAACCTTCCCCTTAGCTCTATAAAGACCTTTAAAAGGATTTTAAGATACCTCAAAGGTGCTTCAACACTTGGTCTATGGTATCCAAAGAATCCTAACTTCAATCTGTATGCTTATACAGATAGTGATTATGGTGGCTGCAACATGACTGCAAAGTCTACATCAGGGGGATGTCAATTCCTTGGTGGAAGAGTTGTCTCATGGCAATGCAAGAAACAATCTTGTGTGTCTGCATCAACTGCTGAGGCTGTATACATTGCTGCTGCAAGCTGTTGTGCTCAAGTGCTTTGGATTCAAAATCAGATGCTGGACTATGGATTTAACTTCAAGGAGACTCTTATCCACATAGACAACAATAGTGCTATCTCTATCACTGAGAACTGTGCAGCACTCAAGGACCAAACACATCAACATCAGGTATCATTTAATAAGAGATAACTATGAAAAGGGATTAATTAAACTAGTCAAAGTTCATACAGATGAACAATATGCTGATCTGTTTACAAAAGCTTTTGATGAACAGAGATTTAATATCTGATATCAGCTATTGGGATGATTAACTTTGAGTAGACTTTTTCTTAAAACTAATTCTAATTATTTCTTCTTAAAATATGTGTGTCCTAAGTTGTCTAGTTCATCACTTTCATAAGCTCATGTTTTCCTTGGATGTAAAATTCTTTTTGAAGGCTTTCCTTAGATTCTTGAAAATTTTCTGATACTTCGGAAGATAAAATTTTATCTTCGGAAGAAAATCATGTCTTCAAAATAAATAACTGTCTAAGAAATTTTACCTTCGGAAGAAGTCTAAATCTATCTTCCGAAGCTTAAATTCTTATCTCAGACACTTATATGTTTTTAAGGACTTTTTTCTTCCGAAGCAAAATTAACTCTCGGAAGCTTTGTTGATTCTTATACAAAGCATCCAAGTGTTTATTTCTCTTCCGAAGCATAAATTTTCAAGACTCTCAGGAAAATCTTCCGAAGCCATTTTAGCTTCGGAAGCTTTTTCATTAAAACTTACTTCCGAAGACAATTTACCTACGGAAGCTTTTCGAATTCCAAGAAAACTACTTTTTGAGCAAAAGTAAACTACCTTTTCAGAGGTGGGACAGACTTCCGGATTTCAAAGTTTATCCTCTTTCATTAACTTGGTTCAAATCTCTTTTCACATAAATACCCAACGGTTCCCCCTCTTCCTCACTATCTTCCTCAATTCCACTATTCCTCTAACCTAATTCTCTAAACCGCCTTTGCTTTCTACCTTTCTTCATTCTTAAGCTTCTGAAATGGCCAACCTTAACCGCAGAAACAACCCAGATTTCTCCATGCAACTTCATAGGCAACATAATCAAGTTGCTCTGTTAAGCTCTGAGAAAGATGCAAGTTTCTCAGAGATTTGCCAATTCTTAACTCTATCCAACTATTTCACCTCCCTGACCATTGATCCTACTCTATATGAGGATCATTTGCTTGAATTCTGGAAGACCTGCTGTCACACCCCCCCGCTAAAGCGGAAACACGGGGATGTAACGAGACCGGGATCGTCATAACACATGGTAAGCGATAGAGATGCAATATAAATAAATGATGACAAGCGTGTCATGACGACACCCGACAACAAGGGGACTTGTGTCGTGTTTAGTCAATGTTCACGACAACATAGCCATAAGCAACAATGATAAAGATACACATAATCACATAAGATGAAATTGTAAATGTTAATTCCCACAACCCGGGAACAAGTTCAAAAGTTGATAATTGTTTACAAGCGTTAACATTGTTCAAAAGATTGTTTATCATAACATGTAAGTCCCAAAAATGCATCCTAGGGTCTCCACTAAGGCAGCACACCTAGATTCCTGGACTTGCATGATCACCTGAAAAGATATGCTTAAAACGGTCAACATAATTGTTGGTGAGCTCGCAGGTTTATAATAAAAATGTAAGTGATGCTGTATAATGAGCGTATGGAATACCGTGAATACAGTTGTATACACAAGTAAATATCACATGACATGAGCTTTGCAACCAAACCTAGCGACGTACACAAAGAAATTGTCGGCATATATTCACCCAAGGACCCGTTCCTGGCCACTGATGGTACCAACTAGTATACCATCGAACGAGGGTGGGGGTGTCAACCCAGTAGTACTACCAATACCTAACCGTCGGTTCCCACACTGGAATTAAATAGTTGCAAAGATAGAACCACACAGCAGACCCAAGCATGTATCAAATAGTACTTGCAACACAGTATCACGTTGATTCCTTGTATGTAAATATATGTAAGTTGTACACATTGAAAAATGAGTAAGCATACTTTTCCCCCAAGTTGTAAATGATTGAAATATTGTATAAGCGTAAAAGGGGCCACGAAACTCACTTGTTAAGTGGTAAGTATGTATGAGCAATGTATCCCAAATGTAGAATGCAAATAAACAGTCAAACACCTATTGACAGTTATTGTAAGCATTAATGATATGATATGATAAGCGCGTAATAATGATGGGTCGGTTCGGGTCGTATCGGCTGGGTCGCGTATAACACACACAGACTGACACACGTACTAGATCTTATGTAGATCCAAGTACAAGACATTGTCGCCATTGATGATGATATTTAAGTAAAAGTATCATTGTTATTGAAGAAGCATTGAATAAGTGTCAATAGTTATAAGTCATGGTTCGTTGTAAAGCGTTGGTTTAAATTCGTTTAAAATAGTATGTGTGCCCTTTTCTTCGCGTGACTTTAATCTTTGTGGCCGAACAATGGCTTATTTGTTAATGTTACCATCAACATCACACGTCATACTCACACCACGCACAAGGGAGATCAAACACAACATTTCAGTCAGCGCATAACAGGGCCAGACGCACGACTCAACCTCCATTCATACGAATCAACCCTCAATCGTGCGAATCAGCTTCATTCGTACGATTGAGCCTTCATTCGTATGACTGGCCTTCAGTCGTACCACACAACACCCAATCGCACGACTCAACCTCCATACGCACGAATCAACCTTCAATCGTGCGAATTAGCTACTTTCGTACGATTGAACCTTCATTCGTGCGATTGGACTCCAGTCGTGCGAATCACGCACATTCGCACTCATTCAGTCGGTCACCTGACTCAATCGCACACAGACCTCAGTCGCAAACATGCCTAGTCGCATAACTCAACTCAGTCGCACGATTGACTCAAACGCATGATTCAGTCGCACGACCCACTCAGTCGCACGGCTCAATCGCATGGATGACCCAGTCGCCTAATCTGCAGAATCGCGACTGTGGTCGGGATGAGCAGCCCCCGAGCTGCTCTAAACACGGGTTTTACACCCAAGGACCTCCAGAAACACTCAACAAACATACACAAACATGAAACACAAGCAAAGAGACCTCACACGCACCCATACGACCTTGTGTGTTCGGGTTGAACCCGAACACCCGAAACCCTAGTTTTGGACAGCCGTGAAAAGGCTAGAAACGGACAACCAAAGACAACTACCTGCTAGAAAGTAGTAGTCTAAGCTGTAGACGGTGTCTAAGACGAAGAAACAAGACCTCTCGGGTTGGATTTGGTGCTAGAATGGTGATTTTGTGTGTGTAGAGGATGAAGATGAAGAAGATGGTGAATGTGAAGGCTTAGGGCTGGTAAGAGGGGTATTTATACCCAGCCCAAGTTTACAAAATTACAAGTTTAGTCCCTGCACTTAACCCCGAGTTTTCCCAAATTTGGTTCGGTTGAAAAACGACTTTATTGGATGTTTATATTAATTGTAAAAGTTCATTTAATGTTGTTATGACTTAAGAAATGGTTATGTAAAAACATTTAATATATATATAAAATGATATATTTGACGTTTTCGAATGAAAGTTTTAAATCTTTTTAAGGTTAACATATGATTATAACGAATGCACACACAACGATAATATGCACACATGATATCCACATAAAGAGTCAAATAAGATGAGGAATGACCGATCAAGGAATAGATAACGGACAATCACGTTAATTGACGGACCTTAAGGTGACGGATGTCACAGTATCCCCCAGTTGAGAGAATTTCGTCCCGAAATTCAGCTGGAGTTAGGTCCAAGAGTGTCATCCTCGAAAAGATGTGGATATTTGAGTTTCATCTGATCTTCACGTTCCCATGTAAACTCTGGCCCTCGTTTTGAATTCCACCTTACGCGAACAATAGGTATCCTACTGCGCTTCAGTTGCTTGACCTTTCGATCCATGATCTCAATGGGTTCCTCAACAAAATGAAGCTTGTCGTCAATCTTGATTTCCTCGATTGGCACGTGAAGGGATTCATCGGCCAAACACTTCTTGAGGTTGGACACGTGAAAGTATCATGCACACCGCTAAGCTCTTGTGGCAACCTTAACCCGTAAGCCACTGGACCGATCCTTTCAGTGATCTCAAATGGTCCAACGTATCTTGGGGCTAACTTCCCTTTCTTTCCGAATCGAACGACTCCTTTCCAAGGGGAAACTTTGAGTAACACACGATCCCCAACATTGAATTCTAGAGGCTTCCGACGATTGTCGGCATAGCTCTTTTGGCGATCTCGCGCGGCTTTAAGTCGATCTTTGATTTGGAAAATCTTGTCTGTTGTTTCTTGGATGATCTCTGGGCCTGTTAGCTGGCTTTCACTTTACCAATTTCGGCCCAACAAACGGGAGATCTGCATTTCCTTCCATACAACGCTTCAAATGGAGCACATCCAATGCTTGTATGGTAGCTGTTGTTGTAGGAGAACTCAATCAACGGTAGATGAGCATCCCAACTACCACCAAAATCGATTACACACGCTCTCAACATGTCTTCTAGCGTCTGTATAGTTCGTTCACTTTGGCCATCTGTTTGAGGGTGATAGGCTGTACTCATGTCTAACCGAGTGCCCATCGCTTTCTGTAATGTCTGCCCAAAATCGTGAAGTGAATCTGCTATCACGGTCGGATATGATTGACACCGGCACCCCCCGTGCCGTGTCACGACCTCTTGATGTACAATCTCGCCAACTTATCCATCTTGTAGTCTTCTCGGATAGGCAAGAAATGTGCTGACTTTGTCATTCGATCAACAATGACCCATATCGAGTCATGACACTGCTTGTTCTATCTAGGGAGTTTGGTAATGAAATCCATAGCTATGTTCTCCCATTTCCACTCGGGAATTTCAGGTTGCTGTAATAATCCCGATGGTTTCTGATGTTCAGCTTTGACTTTCGAACACGTCAAGCATCGGCTGACGTATAAGGCAATGTCTTTCTTCATGCCTGGCCACCAGTACAGATCCTTGAGATCGTGATACATCTTGTCTGCACCAGGATGAATAGAATATCGCGTCTTGTGGGCTTCATCCATGACTAAGGTTCGAACACCTCCCCATTTGGGTACCCATATGCGATCCATGAAGTACTGAATACCGTCATCCTTGCGATCATCTGTTTATCTAACCCCCGGACTCTTCTCCCGCAAGGTTTTCTTCTTTCAATGCCTCACTCTGTGCAATTTGAATCTGAGCTTTCAAGTTGGTTTGGATGGTCAATCCCAACGCTCGTGCACGTAGTGGTTTCACACGTTCTTTACGGCTTAAGGCATCAGCCACCACGTTAGCTTTCCCCGGATGATACCGGATTTCACAATCGTAGTCACTAAGAAGCTCTACCCAACGTCGTTGGCGCATATTAAGTTCCTTCTGATCCAGAATATGTTGAAGGCTCTTATGATCAGTGAAGATGATGCATTTGGTTCCATAAAGGTAATGCCTCCAAATCTTGAGTGCAAATACTACAGCGCCCAACTCAAGATCATGAGTGGTGTAGTTCTTTTCGTGCACTTTAAGCTGTCGCGAAGCGTAGGCAATCACCTTATCCTTCTGCATTAGTACACATCCCAATCCTTGATGTGACGCATCGCAGTATACCACAAAATCATCTGTTCCGTCTGGGAGAGACAATATAGGCGCGTTGCACAACTTCTCTTTCAACGTTTGGAACGCTTGCTCTTGTGCATATCCCCAGTCAAACTTCTTGTCTTTCTGAGTAAGCAGGGTTAATGGTTGCGCGATCTTTGAGAAATTCGCGATGAAGCGACGATAATAACCGGCCAATCCTAAAATTGCCGTATCTCTGATGGTGTCTGGGGCGTATCCCATTTCCATTCTTCACCGCTTCGATCTTGCCGGGATCTACATGAATCCCGTCCTCATTAACCACATGACCCAAAACTTCACTTCCCGCAACCAAAACTCACACTTTGAGAACTTGGCGAAAAGTTTCTCTTCGCGTAGCAGCTCCAGAATTGCCCGAAGGTGTTCTTCATGATCCTCCTTTGATCGGGAGTAGATAAGTATATCGTCTATGAACACGATCACAAACTTATCCAAGTAAGGTTTGCACACCCGATTCATTAGATCCATGAACACAGCTGGTGCGTTAGTCATCCGAACGGCATGACCAAGAACTCATAGTGCCCATAACGAGTCCTGAACGCAGTCTTCGGTATGTCGTCCTCGAAAACCCTTAGCTGATGATAACCAGAACGAAGATCGATCTTTGAAAAATACGAAGCTCCTTGCAGCTGATCAAATAAATCGTCGATCCTGGGGAGAGGATATCGTTTCTTCACCGTCAACTTGTTCAGTTCACGGTAATCGATGCACATACGGAACGATCCATCCTTCTTTTGACAAATAGTACCGGTGCTCCCCACGGTGAATGACTCGGTCGAATAAAACCCTTCTCCAGTAGTTCCTGTAACTGACTAGACAACTCTTGCATCTCGGATGGCGCTAGTCGATATGGCGTCTTTGCTACCGGTGTAGCTCCAGGAACCAACTCAATACGGAATTCCACCTGTCGTGGAGGAGGCAAACCAGACAAGTCATCTGGAAATACTTCTGGGTAATCCCGTACCACTGGAATATCCACCAGCTTCCTTTCTCTCTCTTCGTCTTTCTTTTCAACCACATGAGCCAGAAAAGCGTAGCACTGCTTTCGTAAACTCTGGCGTGCTTTCATGCAGGAAATAAGCTTTAAGTTCTTACCCGTCGTTCTCTCTCCCTGAACCTTGAGTACTTCCCCGTTTGGCATAGGGATACGTACTACTTTGTCTCGACAAACAATCTCTGCTCCATTTTGCGACAACCAATCCATACCCACAATCACATCGAAGCTTCCTAACTCGAAAGGTATCAAATCTATATCGAAGGCATGATCCTCCAGCGTTAACGAGCACTTCCTAATAATCTCATCGGCCTGAACAACCCTACCATTGGCCATTTCTACAGAGTAGCTAGTTTCTAGCCTACTAGGACTCAAATCAAGCAATTGCACAAACTCGGAAGATATAAAACTATTGTCTGCTCCAGTATCAAAAAATATAGATGCGAAGTGATGATTGAGTAAGTGCGTACCCGTGACAACATTCGGGTCCTGACGAGCATCATTGGCTCCAATGACGAATGCACGTCCCCGAGCTGCATTCCCTGAGTAGTCGGGCCTTGATTCCCAGCTATGGCCATCACCTGCTGCTGGTTGTTGCCTGTTGACCCGGTGCCCGATTCAGCCTGGGGCACATGTTTCTGTAGTGATCAGGGCTCCCACACTCAAAGCAAGCCCTTGCATTCCCGGCGGGGTTAACCGCGTTGACGGGTGCTACAAGATTCGGCGCAGTTCTGCAATCTCTGCCAAACCTGACCCGGGCGCCTACAGTTAGCGCACACCCGGCACTGCGTCCCTGGGGGATGATGATAATTGCACCTGTCACATTTGGGGTGCGGCCCCACATACTCTCTCCTGGCCTGAGACACGGCCACAAAATTCCTGGTCGGCTTAGACCTCTTCTCAAATTTTCCGGCACTCGACCGGCTCGATTCCCCAACATCCTTTCTCTTCTCTCGGCTCCTCTGCCCAAAACCCAGTTCTACAACCATCTCATCAGTCAAAGCGCCAGCTTTCAGAATTGCGCTCTGATAGTAGGAGGAGCGGCTGCTGTAACCATCGCTCTAATTTGAGGCGCGAGTCCCCAAATGTACCTTTCAATCCTCTTTGATTCCGGCGTGACCAGATGCGGAACCAATCTTGCAAGCTCATGAAAACGATCAGTATAAGCTGCATGCCCTGCCCCCACCATGCATGATTCCAGAACTCATGCTCTAACTTCTGCATCTCGTTGAGAGGGCAGTATTCCTCAGTGATCAAGGCTTTGAACTCGTCCCATGACATCTGCATCGCAGATTCTCTTCCTCGAGCTTGAACCTGGGTGTTCCACCAGGTTAGGGCCTTACCCTGTAGAGAACAAGTGGCATACTTGATCCTTTGACTGTCGAGGCACTCACTAATGTCGATCACTACTGCCTCCATCTTTTCCAACCACCTGGTTAGGGCTATCGCCCCACCTTTCCCATCGAATTCCCTCGTTTACAAGCCACAAACTCCTTGTACGAACATCCCCGACGAGCATTAACCACCCCAGTCTCAATACCGGCAGTACCACCATTCCCGGTTTCCTGGTTGCTCTCGTTTCCGGTCGGGTTTTCCGTTTCCCGTCTCAGTTTCGATCCCACCTTGGGCTCCATCATCGTTGCCACCATCCCCGTGAGGGTGGTGTTGTTGGAGTGCGTCGCTCACTTGGGCCACGATAGTAGGAATCAGCGCGGCCAATTGCTGAGCGATCAGGGCTGCCATGTCGGCGTTCCCTGTTCCTTGACTGTTACTGGCAGGAGCATCGTTTGTTCTCGGTGCTCTGCCTCTGCCTCGGCCTCTGCCCCTTGGGGCTTCACTCCCGCCACTATTGCTACGGGTAACTCTTCGAGGCGGCATGTTCTAATCATAGAAAAGTAAACACATAAGCTTAAATCAATTGAAAGTGTATATATCCATAACACTAATCATAGAAAAGTAAACACATGCATTCGGTTTTCTCACACCATGAATTGATAATGTTTCAATGATAATCCATCACAACAGTTGTAAGTCCATGTATACAATCACGTTTAGTCTAGCGGAGGTTGTCTATTTCCTCCTCTTTCGAGGTTTCAGACATAACCTCCTCAGGTTTAATCTCAATGTCCAAGGTCAAGCGCAATAGCATGATCTGTGAAGATCTCTTCGGGTTTAATACCCGGATCTGATAAACTAACTCGGCGCGCAGAGGGAACGGAAGATCCAATAGAAGCATCCCATAAAAGAGTGAGCACAAGGGCTCTCTCATAGGGTGGAAAGATCACATAACAAATAGATGAACAAATCAAGCAGCGAGGAACACATACACGAGATATAATATGCATACAGAGTCCTAGCATGCAAATCTACATGAAGGTTCCTAGGTTATAGTCTAGGTCAAGCGTATTGCCTAATTCTCTATAACCAATGGCTCTGATACCAATCTGTCACACACCCCGCTAAAAGCGGAAACACGGGGATGTAACGAGACCGGGATCGTCATAACACATGGTAAGCGATAGAGATGCAATATAATAAATGATGACAAGCGTGTCATGACGACACCCGACAACAAGGGGACTTGTGTCGTGTTTAGTCAATGTTCACGACAACATAGCCATAAGCAACATGATAATGATACACATAATCACATAAAGATGAAATTGTAAATGTTAATTCCCACAACCCGGGAACAAGTTTCAAATTGATAATTGTTTACAAGCGTTAACATTGTTCAAAAGATTGTTTATCAAAACATGTTAAGTCCCAAAAATGCATCCTAGGGTCTCCACTAAGGCAGCACACCTAGATTCCTGGACTTGCATGATCACCTGAAAAGATATGCTTAAAACGGTCAACATAATTGTTGGTGAGCTCGCAGGTTTATGTAATAAAAATGTAAGTGATGCTGTAATAAGTAAGCGTGGAATACCGTGAATACAGTTATATACACAAGTAAATATCACATGACATGAGCTTTGCAACCAAACCTAGCGACGTACACAAAGAAATTGTCGGCATATATTCACCCAAGGGCCCGTTCCTGGCCACTGATGGTACCAACTAGTATACCATCGAACGAGGGTGGGGGTGTCAACCCAGTAGTACTACCAATACCTAACCGTCGGTTCCCACACTGGAATTAAATAGTTGCAAAGATAGAACCACACAGCAGACCCAAGCATGTATCAAATAGTACTTGCAACACAGTATCACGTTGATTCCTTGTATGTAAAATGTATGTAAGTTGTACACATTGAAAATGAGTAAGCATACTTTTCCCCCAAGTTAAATGATTGAAATATTGTATAAGCGTAAAAAGGGGCCACGAAACTCACTTGTTAAGTGGTAAGTATGTATGATCGATGTATCCCAAATGTTGAATGCAAATAAACAGTCAAACACCTATTGACAGTTATTGTAAGCATTAATGATATGATATGATAAGCGCGTAATAATGATGGGTCGGTTCGGGTCGTATCGGCTGGGTCGCGTATACACACACAGACTGACACACGTACTAGATCTTATGTAGATCCAAGTACAAGACATTGTCGCCATTGATGATGATATTTAGTAAAGTCTCATTGTTATTGAAGAAGCATTGGATAAGTGTCAATAGTTATAAGTCAATTTTGATCGTTGTAAAGCGTTGGTTTAAATTTGTTTAAAATAGTATGTGTGCCCTTTTCGCGTTGACTTTAATCTTTGTGGCCGAACAATGGCTTATTGTGTTAATGTTACCTCAACATCACACGTCATACTCACACCACGCACAAGGAGATCAAACACAACAATTTCAGTCGCATACAAGGCCAGACGCACGACTCAACCTCCATTCGTACGAATCAACCCTCAATCGTGCGAATCAGCTTCATTCGTACGATTGAGCCTTCATTCGTATGACTGGCCTTCAGTCGTACCACACACACCAATCGCACGACTCAACCTCATATACGCACGAATCAACCTTCAATCGTGCGAATTAGCTACTTTCGTACGATTGAACCTTCATTCGTGCGATTGGACTCCAGTCGTGCGAATCACGCACATTCGCACACATTCAGTCGGTCACCTGACTCAATCGCACAACAGACACTCAAGTCAGCACACTCAGTCGCACAACATGCCTAGTCGCACAACTCAGTCGCGCGATTGACTCAAACGCATGATTCAGTCGCACGACCCACTCAGTCGCACGGCTCAATCGCATGGATGACCCAGTCGCCTGATCTGCAGAATCGCGACTGTGGTCGGGATGAGCAGCCCCGAGCTGCTCTAAACACGGGTTTTACACCCAAGGACCTCCAGAAACACTCAACAAACATACACAAACATGAAACACAAGCAAAGAGACCTCACACGCACCCATACGACCTTGTGTGTTCGGGTTGAACCCGAACACCCGAAACCCTAGTTTGGACAGCCGTGAAAAGGCTAAGAAAACGGACAACCAAAGACAACTACCTGCTAGAAAGGAGTAGTCTAAGCTGTAGACGGTGTCTAGACGAAGAAAACAAGACCTCTCGGGTTGGATTTGGTGCTAGAATGGTGATTTTTTGTGTGTAGAGGATGAAGATGAAGAAGATGGTGAATGTGAAGGCTAGGGCTGGAAGAGGGGTATTTATACCCAGCCCAAGTTTACAAAATTACAAGTTTAGTCCCTGCACTTAACCCCCGAGTTTTCCCAATTTTGTTCGGTTGAAAAACGACTTTATTGGATTTTTATATTAATTGTAAAAGTACATTTAATGTTGTTATGACTTAAGAAATGTTTGTAAAAAAAATTTAATATATATATAAAAATGATATATTTGACGGTTTCGAAAATAAAGTTTTAAATAGTTTTTTAAGGTTAACATAGATTATAACGAATGCCACACAACACGATAATATTGCACACATGATATCCACATAAAGAGTCAAATAAAGATGAGAGGAATGATCCGATCAAGGAATAGATAACGGACAATCACGTTATTTGACGGACCTTAGGTGACGATGTCACAACACCTGCCATGAGGTCATTAATGGATGGGGAGAAGGCAACTGTCTTCCACAGTGCAGGAGGACAATCTCATCACTTCGTCCATCTCAACCATCATTTGCCGCTGGATGATGAACGAAGGTGAGTTTGTCCTTTTCAAAGGAACTTTAATCATTCCTTTGAGCATATGGGCTATGAGGGAGATTTCTCTGTAAGACCTTTAGGAAGGAAATGTTCTCATCCAGTGAAATCCTGCTCCAGTGGTTATCCACACTTATCAAACCAGCATGGTGGGTGGGACCAGATTCTGAGGATCTTCCCCTTTATAGTTCATGGAATGGTCAGGGGGCAAGTTCAGGTACTCCATTTTTTTTATACTATTTACTTGCAAAACTTGGACTCCTTAAGAGTAATTACATGTTTCCTAGATATGTTCAACACATTCTTAACTGTGAACTGGGCTCACAGTGAGGGAAACAAGTAATATTCTTAATTGGGACAGATGAAGCTCGACATCTTTAAATTATAAGACGCCAACTGTAGGCTTCTCAGGGGTAGAAACAAAGCCCTAGTCCCCAAAATGTTGAGCTCATTGCTCAAGGTGACAACCTAGCAAGCACCGCTAGTGTTGAGCCCACACCTCTTTTTTCTTTAACCACTAAAAAGACCACAAATACCCTCACCTACCAAAGAAATCCAACGAACCCCTTTCAGGCTATTGAGTCTGTGCAGTCCCCATATACTCACCTTACAGGAGGAAGTGGACACTAGAGCTCCCCCCTACTTCCCCTGAGGAGCAAACCACTCCCATTTCTTCACCTATCAAGCGAGGTCCTCATGCTCACCTGATGAGCTCACAAGCCCAACAGCCTTAAGCCTTCACTCTGAGTCTCACACTCAAGGGGGAACAACCTTCAGGGGACAGTTACCATCCCCAGCCTTTAATCTCACAACCAATTCCCACCTATCCTTCTATCACTGATGAAAAAAACTTAGGATTCAGTGAGTACCATGAGTCTCTCTTTCTCCTCCCCTACTCAAGAGAGATGGTAGTACTTCTGAATCTCCTCAGTCTAGCCCACATCAGTCACCTATAACTGAGGTGGACACTTCTGAACATGTTCAGGATGTCCATATGGAAGAGGCTCTCACTTTTTAAAATGATTGCATCATTAAGACCTCAACCATGGCAACTCAGCCCACTGGCATCTCAACTAAGATTGCTAGTGAGCAGAGGAAAACCAGCAGCCAAGAATCTCAAGCTGGTGGTGAGAGAGAGGACTTTGGTCCAATCATCTAATCCCCCAATGATTCTTCTGATGAAGAAGAGGGGAATTTGAGACTAAAGGTGCAGAAACTGTCAAAACATGCTCCTATTTAGTCTCTAAGGTTAGTCACCTTGAATCTCAGGTGACTACCTTACAAAATAGGGTCAATGATCAGCAACTTCAGATTTCATATCTAAGAAAAAACTAGCTGGGAGACCTTTAAGGAGAGCTCAACCAGGAACACAAGAACCTGTGGAAGTGATTGACTTATCCTCCAGCTCACCTATGCAAGTGGGTGATGCTACCAAAAGGGAGGAGAAAGTTATTGCAATCACAGAACCTGGGAGTTCTTCACAAGAGAATGGACATAGAGGACTCACCATCCTCACTTGTGTATTGTGCATTCTCAGCAACTTCCTCAAGTTCACATTAATGTGGACTCTATAGACTCTATCATCAGGAATCTCTTTGAGGAAGGTATACCAGGGTTGTTTCATCTCCACCACAAGGAACTTCAAACTACATCATAAGGTGGAGATATGATGCTGACAGAAGAGCCCTTATCCTTCACAGAGTTCAATGGCAACAAGAAGTTTTTGATTTTCAAAGCCTGAACTTCTATGAAAGATTGGATCTAGTCAACATGCCACTTGTCAACCCAAGCAACTCAAGACAAGCTGACAGATTGGCTCAAAGAATCCAAGATAGGATCCTTGCAGAGTTCACTCTAAGAAGGAGACTTAGGCAATCAGGCAATGTCATCGGTCAACTGGATGTTGAGGTGGACCCTAAGATTAGTTTCATAGGGGAACCTTGACTGAAGGCCCAGTGGCAGAACCTGAGACCCTGTCTCATCATCAACAACTGCTTCAGAGGTTCAAACTCTTCTGAGACCCTGCTGGTGAAGGTGTTTCTCAGCCTCTCTCTGGCCAGAGCATGGAAGCTACACCAAGCAATGAAGGCCAAGCCTCTATCCACCCTGAGTCACAAAGGTCTGTGGTGACAAAGGGAAAAGGATAATGACTCTTGAGGAAATTGAGGAGGAAGAGAGAGAGAGAGAGAAAAGGAAGCTAAGGGGAGAAAGTTCCTCTGGGTCATCAAGCTTTATGCAAGCTGCAATCAGGACTGTCCCCAGACCAAATACTCAAGATGATGAGTTGAGGGCAGTCAGGATTACTTATTTACAGACCAGGAACTATGATATTGATGAAATCATCTCCCTCCCCTTAGAAGAACTGAATGAACTGGCTGACATGGAAGTGTCAAGAGAGATTAAAGAAAAAGAGGATGCAAGGCTACTTCTCCAATTCAAAGAGGAGAGGAGACAGAAAAGACTCTACAAGCATGCTCCCACACTCTCTCCAGTTCAAGAAAGTCCTGCACAGGAGATGTGGCTCCACAAGAACCTCAGGTAGACAAAGAAGAAGATAGGATCAAGATGATCAACTACCTGAGTGCCACAGGCTTCTATCAGGCAGATGCACTTCCCCCTGTCCTATGACTTCATTGAGTTTGAGTACCTAAAGCAACTTGAACTTGAGCTAGTCAAAGAAAGACAACCAAAAGGAAACTAGGGGAAGAAGCTGCAAAGTCAAGAGCCATCATCCAAAAGAGTGTGAAGAAGTCTGCTGATAGACAAAGAATGATGAGCTTCTTGAAGCTATATGGATTCTCCGGAAGGAGACTTGGCCCTATGTCTTTATCCACAATGGATGAGCACATAAGGGTGATCAAGCAGAAGATTAAGAGTGGTGAACTGATTGACTTGCACTCTCTTCCAAGTCAAGTCCCACCTGAAGTGGAGGTTAAGTTTGAACAACCTGAGACACCTCAATCCGGACCTCCAGCTGAGCCTCAGCAAGCTTCATCTTCTGATCCAAGGCAGGGTCAAACTCCTCTCCTTCTGAACCTGTGAGGGAGGAACAACACCCAACTGAGAAAGACAAGGATGATCAACATGGTGCTGCAGACCAGTCTTCTCAGTTAAAGTCATCAAAAGGAAGAAGAGAATGGCTTCTAAACCAAAGTCAAAGAAGAAGAAGCCTAAGTCATCTACCTCTACACCTCAAGCTGAGTCAGATCAACCTGAGGAGTGCATGATGAGGCAGCCCAATCAACTCCTATGCAAGTGGCTCCTCTAACAACTGAGACACCCATCTTGTCCTGACTTACTCTACCATCCCATAAGATGGCATGTTAATCAGAGATCAAGGTGTTGAAATGTCTACTCTTGGCAAGACATAATCAACTTATATCTGCATGATCTCTTAGAAATGAGAAGATACTATGAAGGTCTTGATGATCCTGACCATCTAATGAAGAAAGGAAATGGTCATGATTGTATGAAGACCACCAATATCTGAAGATCTTCTAAGTGTTTTGGTAGCATCAGCCTAGGGGGAGTTTGTAAGGATCCTTAGTCTGATACAACCCAAAACATCCAATGTGTCTCTGCAACATGCACTAAGTACTAAAGTAAGAATGCTTCGGAAGTTTTACACAATACATTAGAAAATACTCTAAGTGTAAAATCTTCCAAAGCCAAGACCAATATCTTCCGAAGCCAAACATGAAGTCTTTCGAAGCCTCAGAGACAAAGTCTTCCAACTTCACCTATGAAGACAGATTTCTTTCGAAGACTTTTAGTACACATGCTTATCTGATGTATAGTTCCATAAAGCACCACCTTTCCGCTGCATCTCTGTAAAGTCACCAACTTACATGAGTTGGTGAAAAGGTCCATGCTTTTGGTAACTGTACATTGAGGTCTTGAGTCTGTAACTTTTTACTTTATGTACTTTATCCTTTTTGTAATGTATAAGGATGTGAGCTATGGCATGTCATAGTCACAAGGTCAAAAGGCAGATATGCCTTTTGATCCTACAATTGATTTTGTTAGTGTCTAGTCATTGTATCCACTGGCTTTCAAAGTATAGCCGGTTGTAGGTTGTAGTATAAGTATTCCAAGTTCTTGTATTTTTCTTTATGCTTTGTAACACTTGTAAAGAACTTGAGAAAGCAATATATTGCCTCCTTGAAACCCAACTCTCTTGTTCTGTCTCTTTACTTTACTTGTGTGTCTTTGTATCAACTTGGTTAATCCATTCACTGTTTGATCAAAGTTAGTTGCTCTCCTCATTGTGTTGTTGTGTTGTAATTTGCTCAAGCCCTTAAACGGTCCTGCAATATTATATATTATATATATATATATATATATATATATATATATTATATATATATGTATATATAATATATCATAATCTATTCCTAGTATATATATCTATAAGATCTAATATCTCGATCTTTACATCTAGATGTAGAGATCTCTCTCTCTCTCTCTCTCTGTTCTCTCTCTCTCTCCCCTCTCTCTCTCCTCTCATCTCTCTGGTCTCTCTATCCTCCCTCTCTCTTAGTCCTCTACTCTCTACGCCTTCTCTCTAGAGAGCCTCTCCCTCTCTCTTCTCCTCTCTCTCTCTCATCCCTCTCTCTCTCTTCTCCTCTCCTCTCTCTCCTCTCTCTCCTCTCTCATCTCTCTCATCTCTCTGTCTCTCTCTCTCTCTCTCCTGTCTCTCTCTCTCTCTCTCTCCTCTCTCTCTCTCTCCCTCTCTCTCCTCTCTCTATCTCCTCTCTCTCTCGCCCTCTATTCTCTCCTCCTCCTCTCTCTCTCTCTCAGCTCTCTCTCTCCCTCTCTCCTTCTCTCTCGGTCTCCCTCTCTCTCCTCCCTCTCTCTGCCTATTCTTCTCTCCCTCTCTCTGTCTCCTCTCTCTCTCTCTTCTCTCTATCTCTCTCTCTCTCTTCTCCTCCCCTCTCTCTCTCTATCGCTCCCCTCTATCTCTCTCTCTCTTCTCTCTCTCTCTCTCGTCTCTTCTCTCTCTTCTCTCTTCTCTCTCTCCTCTCTCTATATCTATCGGTCTCTCTATCTATCTCTCATTCGTCTCTCTCTATCTGTCCGCTATCTGTCTCTCTCATATATCTCTCTCTCTCTCTCTCTCTCTCTCCCTCTCTCTCTCTATCTCTCTCTGTCTCTCTCTTCTCTCCCTCTCTCCTCTCTCTCTCCTGTTGTCCTATCTTCTCTCTCTCTCTCTCCTCTGTACTCTCTCCTCTCTCTCTCTCTCTCTCTCGGTCTCTCTCTCTCCCTCATCTCTCTTTATGGATATATATTATCTCTGTCTCTCTATCTCTCTACTCTCTCTCTCTCTCTCTCTCTCACCTCTCTCTCGTCTCTCTCCCCTGTATCTCTCTCTCTCTCTCTCTATCTATATCCTCTCTCTCTCTCTATCCCTCTCTCCTCTGTATCTCTATCTTCTTCTCTCTGTCTCATCTCTCTCTCTCCTGTCTCTCTCTGCTATTATATATATATATAATTTAAAATAATTCGTTAAACGTGAAATTTGTATTGATTGAAACAAAATCGTTTAATTTATTGCAATAAGTAGGTTAGTACCCCGTGTATTACACGGGTTGAATAAATAGAATATTAAATAGTTATTACTAAAAATTAATGATTTATAAAACGATCTTTTAATATAATATATGATTGACATTACGTACGAGTGATAAAAGAAGGACATTATTTTTTAATTTTTTTAATTCTTTTGTTTTTTCCAAAAAAAGTTGGTTTTTAAAAAAATTGTATCAAAACAAACCGTTTTTAAAAAAGTTTCATTTTTAATAATTTATTTATTATAACTTTGAAATTTATTTACTTTTGTTTCATAAAATTTTTATTTTTTTAAAATATATTATGTTTTTTTAAAAGTTTGATATATTTTTTGAAAAAAATTATTATTTTATAAAAAAAATATTTCTTTACGAATTGCATTTGTAGAAAGATCTCTTTTAAAAAATATATTTGTAATATGAAAAGAATTAAATAATATCATTTGTAGTTAATGTAATATTTATTTGGAGAGAGAAGCGTAAAAATAAAACTTAGTAGATTTAAAATTGTAACAAGTGACACAAAAAAATCTTTTTTTATTAGTATTGATAGAAAGCGATGCCACACGGGATAATCAATCAAAAGTGCCAATTTTGAAAGGTATTCAACTGTCAACAACAAGAATTTGGAGCTCACATAATCTCCTTTTCTAATTATCTTTTCAACGACATTTTATATATTTTATTTGCGTGACTTCCAACTACCAAATTACTAGAAAATAAAAATAAAAATAAACCAAACATACACTGAAAAAGGAAAACAGATTACATTTCAAAGTTGAACAAACACCAATCAAACCATTACATTGAGCACACTTTGGACCGATTTTTGATCCATAAGTAACCCACGTTCTTTAAGTCCAATAAATTTATGAATTGACGGTTATCTTTTAAAAAAATGGCATTCTAATTCTAACAGCACCAAATAACTACAAGAAATACCACAACCAACATCACCGATAATCATTGATTTCTTTCAAAATAATATTTTGCTTTTGCACAACAAAATTAACTTTGAAGTCTTAGATAAGAATCAATCACATGATCAAAACAGAACAACAAACAATGTATTCTATGGTAGGATCATATTATTAGATTACAACAAGAATTTAAAACCAAAGTCAAGATAACAACCAATAATAATCAAGTTTTAGCCTCAATCAAACATTAACATTGATCAAAAGCATGCCCTCACATCACGGTAGCTAGATTTTTTTTACCAAAAATCTCATTGAAAAACATTTTAGTAAGGATAAAAGTGAGTTTTAAGAGCATTACAGGTGTTAAACTAGCTAATTAATATGCATTTCCCAAAACATGAGCTCAATGCACTTATCGAATGTAATTGGCCTTGAGCCCTATTTTATGCAATGAACAACTCACAAAAAACTTCAATTTCACATAATAATCACCATATAATGAAGAATGCAACATTTATGAGAGTGTTACACTATAGCAATCGAGTAAAATCGACCCTGAGTTAGTTCTGCCCTAAAAATGTCGATGATCAGTTTTTACTCAAAGCAACAAAAGAAAAGAATGACAAGCAACAACAACTGCATTAGTTCTAGAAGCATTATACTGCAAGAAGTTGGACAAAATTCTACAAAAAACAGGTGCTAATAACTCGAAATGCAGGCAGATTCGACATAGCTTCAAGAATTTAGATGAACAGTGGTAAACGAGCAATAAAACAGAGAATAAGGGAAAAGGATCGAAGAAATCATACCTGTGATTCAGGAATATCAATAACTAGTGAGGTTACCCTTCGCGTTGCGTGGGGAAATCTGATATGCAAATATTTGCCAAAAAAAGTTAAGAAAATCTAATGTTTTATGCATTCTAATATTTTATGTACGATTGTGAAATAACTAGTTTGGTATGACAAAGTAATTCACTTGAAACAAATGAGCAGGTTTTGCATTAGCATCTATTTTTAAACCGTCAACCCAAACCCAAACCTATTGTCTCTCTTTTTGTGATCTGACTATGAAAACATAATTTGGGGAAAAAGAAAAGAATAATAATAAGTCATAAGTCAACCAATTTTCAATGCCGAAACATCATAAATCGTTTTAATGGAAAAGATTAGATTGTTATAATATCATTATGTAAACAAAATATAAATTTGGACAAAAAGTGTAAACAAAATATAAATTTGAACAAAAAGTGTATGTGCGACAACTAAATGAATTACCTATAAACGTTAAGAGATCCAACAAAACTACATTTTTTTCTTTCATAGTCGATCTATAATCACCCTCAAGAATGGGAAAGAAAACTATCTATAAAGGAGATTGGCATGACCAGACATCAGTTTCATTACCCTTTCCAAAGTGTCAACCTTCACTCATTTCAACTATAAGAGTCTATGTTTGTGTCAAGCAAAATACCATGAATAACAGCTCCATTGTTTTGATAAAACACATTAAAAACCGACCTCAAAGCATACAATCAGAAGCAACAATCATCATACCTCCATCCATGAGTATGATCAGATTAGACAAACGGGAAATGTGACATCCGTCACCTTAAGGTCCGTCAATTAACGTGGTTTTCCGTTAATTATTCCTTGATCGATCATTCCTCATCTTTATTAACTCTTTATGTGGATATCATGCTTGCTTTATCATCGTTGTGCTTGTGCTTTCATTGTGAATATGTTATCTTTAAAAACTTTTAAACTTTCAACATCGTAACCGCCAAATATAACAATTTTTATATATAATAAACGTCACCAATAAAACCATTTTTAAGCTATAAATATCATTAAATGCATTTTTATAATTAATATAATTACCCTAACAAAGTCGTTTTTCAACCGAAACAAATTTGAGAAACTCAGGAGTTAAGTGCAGGGACTAAACTTGACATTTTGTAAACTTGGGCTGGGTATATAAACCCATTTTCCAGCCCTAATTCATTCATCTTCATCTTCATTATCTTCTTCACCCTCTCTACACCATCTTCTTCATTCTAGCACCAAATCCGACCCGCTTGGTCTCGTTTTCGTCGTCTAGACTTCATCTACAGCCTAGTCTACTCTATTCTAGCAGGTAGACGACTTTGGTTGTCCCTTTTCTTGCTTATTCACGGCTGTCCAAACTAGGGTTTCGGGTGTTCGGGTTCAACCCGAACACATTAGGTCGTGTGGGTGCGTGTGAGGTCTTTCTGCTTGTGTTTCTTGTTTGTGCATGTGTGTAGAGTGTTTCTGCAAGTCCTTGTTGTGTAAAACTCGTGTTTAGAGTAGCCGAAGGCTGCTCAGCCCGACCACAATCACGATTCTGCTGTCCAGGCGACTAGGTCTGTCATGCGATTGATTCGTGCGACTGGGTGAGTCGTGCGACTGAGCCATGCGTCTGAGTCAATCGTGCGACTGAGTTGTGCGACTGGGTATGTCGTGCGATTGAGTCGTGCGACTGTGTGTATGTATGCGATTGAGTCATGCGAACGAATGAATGTGTGCGATTGAGTCAGGGGACCGACTGAACGTATGCGATTGTGCGTGTATCGCACGACTGGAGTCCAATCGCACGAATGAAGGTTCAATCGTACGAATGTAGCTGATTCGCACGATTGAAGGTTGATTCGTGCGTATGGAGGTTGAGTCGTGTGATTGGGTGATGTGTGGTACGACTGAATACCAGTCATACGAATGAAGGCTGAATCGTACGAATGAAGCTGATTCGCACGATTGAGGGTTGATTCGTGCGTATGGAGGTTGAGTCGTGCGTCTGGTCCTGTCGTGCGACTGTAGTTGTTGTGTGTGATTTCCTTCTTGTGCGTGGTGTGTGTATGTCGTGTGATGTTGAGGTAACATTAACACAGTTGCCATTGTTCAACCACAAAGATTAAAGTCAACACTAAAAAGGCCACAAATACTATTCGAATCAAATCAAACTAACGTTTTACAATTATCAACCGACTTATAACTACTGATATTTATTTAATACTTCTTCAATAACAATGAAACTTTTACTCAAATATCATCAGCAATGGCGACAATGTCTAGTACCTGGATCTACATAAGGTCTAGTACGTGTGTCTGTTTGTGTGAGTTACACGCGACCCAGCCGATACAACCCGAACCGACCGATCATTATTATGCGCTTAATTCATATCATTAATGCTTAATAATAACTGTCAATAGGTGTTTGACCATTCATTTGCATTCAACATTTGGATACATTGATCTTACATACTTACCACTTAACAAGTGAGTTTCGTGGCCCCTTTTTACGCTTATACAATATTTCAATCATTTACAACTTGGGGGAAAAGTATGCTCACCCATTTTAAATGATGTACAACTTACTTACATTTTACATACAAGGAATCAACGTGATACTGTTTACAAGTACTTATCTGATACATGCTTGGGTCTGCTATGTGGTTCTATCTTTGCAACTATTAATTCCAGTGTGGGAACCGACGGTTAGGTATTGGTAGTACTACTGGGTTGACACCCCCACCCTTGTTCGATGGTATACTAGTTGGTACCATCAGTGGCCAGGAACGGGCCCTTGGGTGAATATATGCCGACAATATCTTTGTGTACGTCGCTAGGTTTGGTTGCAAAGCTCATTGTCATGTGATTTTACTTGTTTATATAACTGTATTCACGGTATTCCACATCATTTACTATACAACATCACTTACTTATTTATTACTTAAACCTGCAGCTCACCAACAATTATGTTGACCGTTTTGAGCATATCTTTTCAGGTGATCATGCAAATTAAGGAAATCTAGGTGTGCTGCCTTAGTGGAGACCCTAGGATGCATTTTTGGGACTAAACATGTTTTGACAAACAATTATTTTGAACAATGTTGTAGTCTGTGTAAACAATTACAATCTTTTGATACTTGTTCCCGGGTTGTGGGAATTTACATTACAATTTTATCTTTATGTGATTATGTGAATCGTTTAATGTTTATGCTTATGGCTATGTTGTCGTGAATACTGACTAAACACGACACAAGTCCCCTTGTTGTCGGGTGTCGTCATGACACGCTTGTCATCATTTATTATATTGCATCTCTATCGCTTACCATGTGTTATGACGATCCCGATCTCGTTACATCCCCGTGTTTCCGCTTTTAGCGGGGGTGTGACAGATTGGTATCAGAGCCATTGGTTATAGAGAATTAGGCAATACGCTTGACCTAGACTATAACCTAGGAACCTTCATGTAGATTTGCATGCTAGAATCTGTATGCATATTATATCTCGTGTATGTGTTCCTCGCTGCTTGATTTGTTCATTTACCTGTTATGTGATCTTTTCACCCTATGAGTGAGCCCTTGTGCTCACTCCTTATGGGATGCTTCTATTGGATCTTCCATTCCCTCTGTGTGCCGAGTTGGTTTATCAAATTTGGGTATTAAACCCAAAGAGATCTTCACAGATCATGCTAATGCGCTTGACCTTGGACATTGAGATTAACCCTGAGGAGGTTATGTCTGAAACCTCGAAAGAGGAGGAAATAGACAACCTCTGCTAGACTAAACGTGATTATATACATGGATTTACAACTGTTATGATGGACTATTGTTGAGACATTACCAATTCATGGTGTGAGAACTACACGAATTGCATGCGATGTGTGATGACAATAAGTGTGATATTAACTTGGGAATACTGGACTTGATGAGTGTTATGGATAATACACTTTGAATTGATTTAAGCTTACGTGTTTACTATCTCTATGTTTAGAAAATGCCGCCTCGAAGAGTTACCCACAGCAATAGTGGCGGGAGTGAAGCCCCAAGGGGCAGAGGCAAAGGCAGAGGCAGAGCACCAAGGACAAATGATGGTCCTGCCAGTAACAATCAGGAAACGAAAAACTCTGATATGGCAGCTCTAATCGCTCAACAGTTGGCCGCACTTATTCCTACTATCGTGGCCCAAGTGAGCGACGCACTCCAGCAACACCACCCCCACGGGGATGGTGGCAATGATAATGGAGATAATGGAGAAAGAGCCCACGATGGGATCGAAACTGAGGTGGGAAATGGAAACCCGACCGGAAACGAAAGCAACCAGGAGACCAGAAATGGTGGTACAGCCGGTATTGAGACTGGGGTTGTTAATGCCAGACGGGGGTGTTCGTACAAGGAGTTTGTGGCTTGCAACCCGAGAGAATTCGATGGGAAAGGTGGGGCGATAGCCCTAACCAGGTGGCTAGAAAAGATGGAGGCAGTGATTGACATCAGCGAGTGCCTCGACAGCCAGAGAATCAAGTATGCCACGTGTTCACTGCAGGGCAAGGCCCTAACCTGGTGGAACACCCAGGTTCAAGCTAGAGGAAGAGAATCTGCGATGCAGATGTCATGGGATGAGTTCAAAGCTTTGATCACCGAGGAATACTGCCCCCTCAACGAGATGCAGAAATTAGAGCATGAGTTCTGGAATCATGCTATGGTGGGGGCCGGGCATGCAGCTTATACTAACCGTTTTCATAAGCAGGCAAGGTTGGTTCCGCATCTGGTCACGCCGGAATCAAAGAGGATCGAGAGATACATTTGGGGACTTGCGCCTCAAATTAGGGCAATGGTTACAGCAGCTGCTCCTCCTACTATTCAGAGCGCAATTCTGAAGGCTAGCGCTTTGACTGATGAAATGGTGAGAACGGGGGTTCTGGGCAGAGGAGCAGAAAAGAGAAAGGATGTTGGGGAAACGAGCCGGTCGAGTGCCGGGAAGTTCGATAAGAGGGCTAAAACGACCAGGAATTTTGTGGCCGTGTCTCAGGCCAAGAGAGAGTATGTGGGGCCGCACCCCAAATGTGACAGGTGCAACTATCATCATCCCCCAGGAACGCAGTGCCGGGTGTGCGCGAACTGTAAGCGCCCGGGGCATTTGGCGAGAGACTGTAGAACTGCGCCGAATCTTGTGGCACCCGTCAACGCGGTTAGCCCCGCCGGGAATGCAAGGGCTTGTTATGAGTGTGGAAGCCCTGATCATTACAGAAACATGTGCCCCAGGCTGAATCGGGCACCGGGTCAACAAGGAAACAACCAGCAGCAAGTGATGGCTATAGCTGGAAATCAGGGCCCGACTACTCAAGGGAATTGTAAGGCCCTGTTCCCGGGACGCTTACAGTTGGTCATTCATCGCACTCAAACATATAATTACATTTTTTTTTCATAAATAGTTGCAGCGGAAACATCAAAAACACCATTTCATTTCATTAAAAATACTTTTGCACCGAAGTACAATCGTTCCTTTAACATTATCATGTTACCTTTATTACAAAAGCATTAAGCATAAAGATGCCATCCAAAATACGCTGAGTAGCCGCCTCGTGCCATCCTCAGCAACATACCTGCCAACTGGAAACACATCAAAGTCAGCGTTGCTGAGTGAGTTCTAGTTTTATAATAAAACTTACTTTTCATTCATAAAACCGTTCTTTGCTTTCTTCATAAAAACATTCGTTACATACATGCGTTCACACATCATACGTACATACAGATAATATCATTATTATCTTCATCATTACGTTCGTTACCTTCATCATTCATCATTATCTTTCACTTCTTTCTAGATCCTGTCAGACTTTACCCTCTTCATGGCACACAGCCACGATTACTGAGGTCGAATGACAAGGATCCCGTTACATACATTATTAGGATCATTCGTTAACGTTCATTTCATACTTTCATTCTTTCATTCATTACTTTACTCTTTACCCTTCATTACTCGGATCTTGTCTCGTGCAATATCCCCGACTCATGCTCGAAAGCTGATGTTGTGCCGGGACCCGCTCACAAGCCCCCGCCTCATGTCCGAAGACTGACACAACACCGTGATACGCGACAAAGATCCCATATGAGTCAATCACAGGGATTGAACTCCATCCGAGTCTGTTGCAACACAAAGTCGCTCACCTCATCATCTCGTCTCATGCACTATCCCCGACTCATGTCCGAAAACTGATACTGTGCCGGGGCCTGATAAACAAACCCCCGACTCATGTCCAAAGACTGACACAGTACCGGGATACGCGACACGGATCTCATCATCCGTCACTTTCATCATATGCAATACTCCCGACTCATGTCCGAAGACTGATACTGTACCGGGGCCTGCTCACAAACCCCCGACTCATGTCCGAAGACTGGCACAGTACCGGAGTACGCAACAAGAACCTCTTCCGAGTCTTTTGCGACACAGAGTCGCTCACCTCATACATATGCTTGCAAGCCTTTCATTCGTTCATTCATTAAGTCATTCATTCATTCATTAATGCATGCATTCATTCATTCATTACGTTCCTCTTTTCCTTATCTTTCACTTTACGTTACATAATACTTTCATTACATTCATTAACGTTCAACGCAAAGCCATAGAAAGATAATCATACCAAACAAGGAACATAAACATAAACATAAACATACAACATCATCATATATACGCATCAATCATACATACTAAGCATCACATGCACCGCCGTGCCTAACATAACACATAACATCATGCATATTACCATCATCTCCATCAACATTATCATCATAATCTCATCATCCTGCGTTACCTTATACCGTCCATGCCCTTCACATCGTCGAGGATTTCCATCTCGGTTATCATTTCTGAACACTTAGGCGAATGGGCATCTATGCGAATGGACTATGGGCGAATGGACCCCTATGCGAATGGACTCCCAGTCGCATAACTCTCATGCGTATGGCCTTCAGTCGCATGACTTCAGGCGTATGGGCTTCAGTCGCATACTCTTCATGCGAATGAACCTCAGTCGCATGGCCTCCAGGCGCATGGACTTCAGTCGCATAACCTCCGTGCGAATGAACCTCAGTCGCACCATCCCTCAATCGCATGACTCCCAAGCACATGAACTCCAATCGCATGACCATCATGCGTATGGACCTCAGTCGCATAGCAAACGTGCGTATGGACCTCAGTCGCACTTCAATCGGCCGAATGGCCTTCAGTCGCCCTCCAGTCGGTCGCCTAGCCCTAGCTGGTGCAGAGTGCAGTTAGGTCGACTGCAGCCGCGGGTTTTCGACCTCCAACCCCTTCCAAACCTCTTTTAAGCTCAAATCAACCCTTCTAAAGGTTAGGGAAGCATACCATGACCACATACAAGCATAACCAAGCAAGAAATTAAGCCTCTAACGCATCATACACATACATACATGCATCAAAACGGGTCTTTACCCAAAAACTCGAAAATAGGTTTTTGGACGTGTTCCAGCCCCAAAATCAGTTGAAAACGTGTAAAAGAGGGGTCCTAGAACTCACCTTAACGATCCCGTCGAGTAGAGCTTCGATTTGACTCGCTCCACGTCGATTTTGGCTACTCGAACCAACCCGGGCCAACACTTCTTCTCTTTTCTCTTCTTTCTCTCTTCTCCTCTCTAGGCTGAAAATGGGGAGAATGGGAGTGCCTCCTCCCTTTTATACTCCCTTGCATCGAAGTTTCTCTCGTTGGCGGGTTTGGTCCCTCGACTTTGGACTTTATTTCTTTTTCTTCTCTCGTCGTCTACAAAGGAAATTTCCGGGTGTTACAAGTCCACCCCCCTTAAATGGGTTTCGTCCCCGAAACCTGTTGTTCCTTGAACCATTGCTTGGAAATTCTGTCTCATCTCTTTTCCAGTCTCTCACCTGGAGTTCAATCGCTCTACGTCGTTTATCACATACGACTTCTGGTTTATCTCTGACTACTTCCCTCAAAACTGTGATCCTTCCGGGCTTCTCAGTCGTAGCCTCAGTCGCCTCAATATTTCCCAAACGTCGTTTGGTGCTCGGCCTTCACTTGTAGACAAGTAAGCCATCTACTCACTTACTCCATCATGTCACGCTTTGTTCTTGGCCACCAATAATCCTTACTCGCGATTCGATATATCTGTCGGCTGAGATATTGGTATATCCACACACCTTACATCGGCCAAATAGACGATACGTCTACACCTCATGGATTGCTAACTCCTTCACCTCATGATGTACGCCTATCCACTCAAGTCTGCCCTGAACGGTCTAGCAAGAACAAACGTTTCCTCAATTCTATCCCACAATCCTCTAGGGCATCTAGGTAACCTAGCGGATTCATTAACAACAATCTCTACATCGAAGGACTCATCGATGTTCCTTCTCCTAACATGCCACATTCTACATAAAGCAGTAGGAACGAGACTACTACTATCATCGCATTCAAATCATAGATGCACAAATTCTAAATTACCAGAAACGTACCTGACGTCGAGTCGAAGTCCGCCCTAGCCTCCTCTCGGTCATGGCAAAAGCTCTAACCTTCACCCTCTGTTCCCTTTCCTCGCACCGGAACCTCCTGCCCTCGGCTTCTTACAATCCCTGCTCATGTGCCCAGTCTCGCCGCAGTCGTAGCACTTAGCCGTGCGGCAATCCCTCGCCCTGTGGCCTTCCTTCCCACACTGGAAACAGACGTTCAATCCCCACTTGCATTCCCCTTCATGGTCTCTACCACACTTTCTGCATACTTCTCCTTTTCTTTCTATTTGCTTCCGATCATCGTCCCTCGACGTCGTGCCTTCATACAAAAATCCATCATCACTGTCTCGCCTTCCCTTCCCCTTATTAACATAGGCTCTCTCATCCCCTTCGTCTGTCATCGTCATCACCCGCTCGTCGTACAACCTTCCCGCCAGGTCAACTGCTGACCTAAACGTGCTCGGTCGAGCAGCGATCATGTGCCTGCGGATGTCCGTCGGCAAGCCCTGAATATACCTCTTGATCTTTCGCGAAAGAGGTGTCACCTGATCCGGCACCAGACGTGCCATCTCGTTGAAATTTGTGGTGTATTGTTGATGCGTCATTGTTCCCGCTTCTAGCATCAGGAACTCTCTTTCAACTTTATCCATCTCTCGGTGAGGACAGAACTCCTCAATCACCAGCCTCTTCAACTCTGACCATTTCATCCTTCCGATAGCCCTGCTTCCCTCAACTTGGACTATGTTGTCCCACCAGCACAAAGCTGAGTCCACGAAAGAGTGGGTAGCAAACTTTACTTTCTGATCCTCTCGGCACTCGCTGATATTTAAAACAGCTTCCATCTCCCTCACCCACCGGTGAGCAGCAGCAGCAGTGCCATTACCATCAAAAGTAGGGGGCTTGCATCGCTGAAACGCCCCATAGTTACAGCCTCGTGCCGCCTCCGGCGCAGGCTCTTCCTTTTCTTCTTCCTCTTCGTCATCAGAGAGAACCGTTTCTGTCTCGGGTCGTCTCCTTTCACCCGAAGGTCTACCCCTTTCCCTTCTCTCCTCATCTCTAACAGCCTTTATAACTTCGGTCACCACAGACGGTAGGATCGTCTGCATGACCTGATGCACCTCTTCCACGACCGCCTCTCTCATCGAGGCCCTCTGATTAGCATTCTCATCACCGCCCTCAGGATGAGGGGTCACAGGTTCTTCGTGAACTACCCTTTCGGCCCTTGCCCTTCCTCTTGTGACCCGTGGTTCAGCACCACGTCCACCGTCACCTCCACCACGAGAAGCTTTCGAAGATCTTCCACCAGCCATTCTCTAAACACACTGAAAGATTTAAACACTAACACGGTCATTCAAGGAACAGCTCAGTTTATGTCAAGTATAGTAAGTCCCTAATTACAGTGGCCAGTTGTGATTAGCCACTTACTTTACTCTTCATACTCCGAGCATTACCTATCCTGACTACATCAGTATCTAAATCTACCAGCAACACATAAACCATACCACATGCGCACATAAACCGGTTAACTTTACAAAAACATACCTGATGGCACGCAGCTACTCAGATTGGCATCCCATTCCCTTTCCGTCCCATTCTCAGTTTAAGATTAGGTTTTTGAAAATATTTACCCAATTCACTTAAACTTTGGCTCTGATACCAACTTGTAAGGCCCCGTTCCCGGGACGCTTACAGTTGGTCATTCATCGCACTCAAACATATAATTACAATTTTTTTTTTCATAAATAGTTGCAGCGGAAACATCAAAAACACCATTTCATTTCATTAAAAATACTTTTGCACCGAAGTACAATCGTTCCTTTAACATTATCATGTTACCTTTATTACAAAAGCATTAAACATAAAGATGCCATCCAAAATACGCTGAGTAGCCGCCCCATGCCATCCTCAGCAACATACCTGCCAACTGGAAACACATCAAAGTCAGCGTTGCTGAGTGAGTTCTAGTTTTATAATAAAACTTACTTTTCATTCAAAAAACCGTTCTTTGCTTTCTTCATAAAAACATTCGTTACATACATGCGTTCACACATCATACGTACATACAGATAATATCATTATTATCTTCATCATTACGTTCGTTACCTTCATCATTCATCATTATCTTTCACTTCTTTCTAGATCCTGTCAGACTTTACCCTCTTCATGGCACACAGCCACGATTACTGAGGTCGAATGACAAGGATCCCGTTACATACATTATTAGGATCATTCGTTAACGTTCATTTCATACTTTCATTCTTTCATTCATTACTTTACTCTTTACTCTTCATTACTCGGATCTTGTCTCGTGCAATATCCCCGACTCATGCTCGAAAGCTGATGTTGTGCCGGGACCCGCTCACAAGCCCCCGCCTCATGTCCGAAGACTGACACAACACCGTGATACGCGACAAAGATCCCATATGAGTCAATCACAGGGATTGAACTCCATCCGAGTCTGTTGCAACACAAAGTCGCTCACCTCATCATCTCGTCTCATGCACTATCCCCGACTCATGTCCGAAGACTGATACTGTGCCGGGGCCTGATAAACAAACCCCCGACTCCTGTCCAAAGACTGACACAGTACCGGGATACGCGACACGGATCTCATCATCCGTCACTTTCATCATATGCAATACTCCCGACTCATGTCCGAAGACTGATACTGTACCGGGGCCTGCTCACAAACCCCCGACTCATGTCCGAAGACTGGCACAGTACCGGAGTACGCAACAAGAACCTCTTCCGAGTCTTTTGCGACACAGAGTCGCTCACCTCATACATATGCTTGCAAGCCTTTCATTCGTTCATTCATTAAGTCATTCATTCATTCATTAATGCATGCATTCATTCATTCATTACGTTCCTCTTTTCCTTATCTTTCACTTTACGTTACATAATACTTTCATTACATTCATTAACGTTCAACGCAAAGCCATAGAAAGATAATCATACCAAACAAGGAACATAAACATAAACATAAACATACAGCATCATCATATATACGCATCAATCATACATACTAAGCATCACACGCACCGCCGTGCCTAACATAACACATAACATCATGCATATTACCATCATCTCCATCAACATTATCATCATAATCTCATCATCCTGCGTAACCTTATACCGTCCATGCCCTTCACATCGTCGAGGATTTCCATCTCGGTTATCATTTCTGAACACTTAGGCGAATGGGCATCTATGCGAATGGACTATGGGCGAATGGACCCCTATGCGAATGGACTCCCAGTCGCATAACTCTCATGCGTATGGCCTTCAGTCGCATGACTTCAGGCGTATGGGCTTCAGTCGCATACTCTTCATGCGAATGAACCTCAGTCGCATGGCCTCCAGGCGCATGGACTTCAGTCGCATAACCTCCGTGCGAATGAACCTCAGTCGCACCATCCCTCAATCGCATGACTCCCAAGCACATGAACTCCAATCGCATGACCATCATGCGTATGGACCTCAGTCGCATAGCAAACGTGCGTATGGACCTCAGTCGCACTTCAATCGGCCGAATGGCCTTCAGTCGCCCTCCAGTCGGTCGCCTAGCCCTAGCTGGTGCAGAGTGCAGTTAGGTCGACTGCAGCCGCGGGTTTTCGACCTCCAACCCCTTCCAAACCTCTTTTAAGCTCAAATCAACCCTTCTAAAGGTTAGGGAAACATACCATGACCACATACAAGCATAACCAAGCAAGAAATCAAGCCTCTAACGCATCATACACATACATACATGCATCAAAACGGGTCTTTACCCAAAAACTCGAAAATAGGTTTTTGGACGTGTTCCAGCCCCAAAATCAGTTGAAAACGTGTAAAAGAGGGGTCCTAGAACTCACCTTAACGATCCCGTCGAGTAGAGCTTCGATTTGACTCGCTCCACGTCGATTTTGGCTACTCGAACCAACCCGGGCCAACACTACTTCTCTTTTCTCTTCTTTCTCTCTTCTCCTCTCTAGGCTGAAAATGGGGAGAATGGGAGTGCCTCCTCCCTTTTATACTCCCTTGCATCGAAGTTTCTCTCGTTGGCGGGTTTGGTCCCTCGACTTTGGACTTTATTTCTTTTTCTTCTCTCGTCGTCTACAAAGGAAATTTCCGGGTGTTACAGGAATGCAGCTCGGGGACATGCATTCGTCATTGGAGCCAACGATGCTCATCAGGACCCGAATGTAGTCACGGGTACGCACTTACTCAATTATCACTTCGCATCTATATTATTTGATACTGGAGCAGACAATAGCTTTATATCTTTTGAGTTTGTGCAGTTGCTTGATTTGAGTCCTAGTAGGCTAGAAACTAGCTACTCTATAGAGATGGCCAATGGTAGGGTTGTTCAGGCCGATGAGATTATTAGGAAGTGCTCGTTAACATTGGAGGATCATGCCTTTGATATAGACTTGATACCCTTTGAGCTAGGAAGTTTTGATGTGATTGTGGGTATGGATTGGTTGTCGCAAAATGAAGCAGAGATTGTCTGTCGGGACAAAGTAGTACGAATCCCCATGCCAAACGGGGAGGTACTCAAGATTCAGGGAGAACGACCGGGAAGAAACTTAAAGCTTATCTCCTGCATGAAAGCACGCCGAAGTTTATGAAAGCAGTGCTACGCTTTTCTGGCTCATGTGGTTGAAAAGAAGGACGAAGAGAGGAAACTAGTAGATATTCCAGTGGTACGGGACTACCCAGATGTATTTTCTAATGACTTGTCTGGTTTGCCTCCTCCACGACAGGTGGAATTCCGTATAGAGTTGGTTTCTGGAGCTACACCGGTAGCAAAGACGACATATCGACTAGCGCCATCCGAAATGCAAGGGTTGTCTAGTCAGTTATAGGAACTACTGGAGAAGGGTTTTATTCGACCGAGTCATTCACCGTGGGGAGCACCGGTACTATTTGTCAAAAAGAAGGATGGATCGTTCCGCATGTGCATCGATTACCGTGAACTGAACAAGTTAACCGTGAAGAATCGATATCCTCTCCCCAGGATCGACGATCTGTTTGACCAGCTACAAGGAGCTTCGTATTTCTCAAAGATCGATCTTCGTTCTGGATATCATCAGCTAAGAGTTTTCGAGGACGACATACCGAAGACAGCATTTAGGACTCATTACAGGCACTATGAGTTCTTGGTCATGTCGTTTGGGCTGACTAACACACCAGCTGTGTTTATGGATCTAATGAATCGGGTGTGCAAACCTTACTTGGATAAGTTCGTGATCGTGTTCATAGACGATATACTTATCTACTCCCGATCAAAAGAGGATCACGAAGAACACCTTCGGGCAATTCTGGAGCTACTACGGGAAGAGAAACTTTTCGCCAAATTCTCGAAGTGTGAATTTTGGTTGCGGGAAGTGAAGTTTTTGGGTCATGTGGTTAATGAGGACGGGATTCATGTAGATCCCGACAAGATCTAAGCGGTGAAGAAATGGGATGCGCCCCATACACCATCAGAGATACGGCAATTCTTAGGATTGGCCGGTTACTATCGACGCTTCATCGCGAATTTTTCAAAGATCGCACAACCATTAACCCTGCTTACTCAGAAAGACAAGAAGTTTGATTGGGGACATGCACAAGAACAAGCGTTCCAAACATTGAAAGAGAAGTTATGTAACGCGCCTATACTGTCCCTTCCAGACGGAACTGATGATTTTGTGGTATACTGCGATGCGTCACATCAAGGATTGGGGTGTGTGCTAATGCAGAAGGATAAGGTGATTGCCTACGCTTCGCGACAACTTAAGGTGCACGAAAAGAACTATACCACTCATGATCTTGAGTTGGGCGCCGTAGTATTTGCACTCAAGATTTGGAGGCATTACCTGTATGGAACCAAATGCATCATCTTCACTGATCATAAGAGCCACCAACATATTCTGTATCAGAAGGAACTTAATATGCGTCAGCGACGTTGGGTAGAGCTTCTTAGTGACTGCGATTGTGAAATCCGGTATCATCCGGAGAAAGCTAACGTGGTGGCTGATGCTTTAAGCCGTAAAGAACGCGTGAAACCACTACGTGCTCGAGCGTTGGGATTGACCATTCAAACAAACTTGAAAGCTCAAATCCAAATTGCACAAAGTGAGGCACTGAAAGAAGAAAATCTTCCGGGAGCAGAATTCCGAGGGTTGGATAAACAGATGATTTGCAAGGATGACGGTATACAGTACTTCATGGATCGCATATGGGTACCCAGATGGGGAGGTGTACGAACCTTAGTCATGGATGAAGTCCACAAGACGCGATATTCTATTCATCCTGGTGCAGACAAGATGTATCACGATCTCAAGGATCTGTACTGGTGGCCAGGCATGAAGAAAGACATTGCCTTATACGTCAGCAGATGCTTGACGTGTTCGAAAGTTAAAGCTGAACATCAGAAACCATCGGGATTATTACAGCAACCTGAAATTCCCGAGTGGAAATGGGAGAATATAGCCATGGATTTCATTACCAAACTCCCTAGAACAAGCAGCTGTCATGACTCGATATGGGTCATAGTAGATCGAATGACGAAGTCAGCACATTTCTTGCCTATCCAAGAAGACTACAAAATGGATAAGTTGGCGAGATTGTACATCAAAGAGGTTGTGACACGGCACGGGGTGCCGGTGTCAATCATATCCGACCGTGATAGCCGATTTACTTCACGATTTTGGCAGACACTACAGAAAGCGATGGGCACTCGGTTAGATATGAGTTGCCTATCACCCTCAGACAGATGGCCAAAGTGAACGAACTATACAGACGCTAGAAGACATGTTGAGAGCTTGTGTAATCGATTTTGGTGGTAGTTGGGATGCTCATCTACCGTTGATCGAGTTCTCTTACAACAACAGCTACCATACAAGCATTGGGTGTGCTCCGTTCGAAGCGTTGTATGGAAGGAAATGCAGATCTCCTGTTTGTTGGGCCGAGATTGGTGAAAGTCGGCTAACAGGCCTAGAGATCATTCAAGAAACAACTGACAAGATCTTTCAAATCAAAGACCGACTAAAAGCTGCAAGAGATCGCCAAAAGAGCTATGCCAACAACCGTCGGAAGCCTCTAGAATTCAACGTTGGGGATCGAGTCTTACTTAAAGTCTCCCCTTGGAAAGGAGTCGTTCGATTTGGAAAGAAAGGGAAGTTAGCCCCAAGATACGTTGGACCATTCGAGATCACAGAAAGAATCGGTCCAGTGGCTTACCGATTAAGGTTGCCACAAGAACTCAGCGGTGTGCATGATACTTTCCACGTGTCAAACCTCAAGAAGTGTTTGGCCGATGAATCCCTTCACGTGCCAATTGAGGAAATCAAAATTGACGAAAAGCTTCATTTTGTTGAGGAACCCATTGAGATCATGGATCGAAAGGTCAAGCAACTGAAGCGCAGTAGAATACTGTCAATAGGTGTTTGATCGTTCATTTGCATTCAACATTTGGATACATTGATCTTACATACTTACCACTTAACAAGTGAGTTTCGTGGCCCCTTTTTACGCTTATACAATATTTCAATAATTTACAACTTGGGGGAAAAGTATGCTCACCCATTTTCAATGCTGTACAACTTACTTACATTTTACATACAAGGAATCAACGTGATACTGTTTTACAAGTACTTATCTGATACATGCTTGGGTCTGCTGTGTGGTTCTATCTTTGCAACTATTTAATTCCAGTGTGGGAACCGACGGTTAGGTATTGGTAGTACTACTGGGCTGACACCCCCACCCTTGTTCGATGGTATACTAGTTGGTACCATCAGTGGCCAGGAACGGGCCCTTGGGTGAATATATGCCGACAATATCTTTGTGTACGTCGCTAGGTTTGGTTGCAAAGCTCATTGTCATGTGATTTTACTTGTTTATATAACTGTATCCACGGTATTCCACATCATTTACTATACAGCATCACTTACTTATTTATTACTTAAACCTGCGAGCTCACCAACAATTATGTTGACCGTTTTGAGCATATCTTTCAGGTGATCATACAAATTGAGGAAATCTAGGTGTGCTGCCTTAGTGGAGACCCTAGGATGCATTTTTGGGACTAAACATGTTTTGACAAATAATTATTTTGAACAATGTTGTAGTCTGCGTAAACAATTACAATCTTTTGATACTTGTTCCCGGGTTGTGGGAAATTACATTGCAATTTCATCTTTATTGGTTATGTGAATCGTTTATCATGTTTATGCTTATGGCTATGTTGTCGTGAATATTGACTAAACACGACACAAGTCCCCTTGTTGTCGGGTGTCGTCATGACACGCTTGTCATCATTTATTAAATTGCATCTCTATCGCTTACCATGTGTTATGATGATCCCGATCTCGTTACATCCCCGTGTTTCCGCTTTTAGCGGGGGTGTGACAGGAAAGTTGTTCAAGTTGCTGGTAATAGGCCATAAGTCACAGCTAATGTTGCATATTGCATATATTGACATTGATAAGTAGTTCTAATAGCATTATCATTTACATATATTGTTCCTAGGTTTGGTTTATTTACATAGACCTTAGAGATGCAACTAACTATTACTTAGTGCATAGTATTTACATTCACCAAAAAGGTACTACAAAAGTTTGGCTTCCACGGTTCATGACATCAAATGCTGCCCAAAAGATTATGCTCATCCAAAAGAGTTAAGCCCTGGTTTTTTAGACTGGAGGGTGGGTTCTTTTGCTTCCCAAGTAACCAATTGTTAGATTAATTGATTAGTGTTAGTTATTTTTTGATTCCTTATAGTGATCGTGTGTTAAGTAAAGATTAGAGTGTACCGCTCCCGACTTGTAGCTTTTGCTTTGCTGGTAGTGCCACTGTATGCGTAGCTGGTTGTTCTAGCATTAACTTTGAACCAGGCTTTGGTGATACTGACTTTGGGCTGATAGTGCTGCCTCTGTTGTTTTTTCATGGGTGTCTACAAGTGTATTTGTAAAAGTCATGTTATATTAAATAGTTTCTAAAAAGGATTATAGTTGGGATCATCGTCGTACCTTGCAGGATGTTTGGTTTATTTTCTTGGTTATCGTTCATGGTGTTGACAAATTGTTATGCCTTTCTTGCATGCTCAAAGTCTCGGGTGCTTGAATCCTTTATGTGTTTGTCTAATTGTTGCTGGTGAAGACCTGTGATTTTAAAATAAAATAAATCTTGATTGTATGGTATATCATTCTTTATTTATTTTGGTACCTTGTTGCATAGTTGACAGTGTGGGTTGTGGATCGGGATTATCAGGCAGGACTTCTTCTAGAATGTCATCCTAATCTAGGATTTGGTGTACAATGAAGTGGTTTGATTTTGGCTGGACCCTATAGTTAAACCTAAGCTCAAAGACTTTGGTCATGCCCCTGATTGCATGGAGTGGTTCTGGTAGCACGTCTAGGTTCTCGTATCCTTTATTCGCCACCTGTGTGGCATGTTGTTTGTACGAGGGACATGTCTACTGATAAATGAAATCAAAAAACTGCTGTAAAGAAACCAAAAATGAATTAGATTAAGATTCAAGACAAAGAAAAATTGCTTAAACTAATCAACCAATAAATGAAATCATATAGCTTAACATGTCAATCAAAACTTCAACCCAATCTAAGAACAACTAAAGTTAAACAAATGTCATAAACACAAGCCCTATACCCTGAGAAGATCATGGGTGATTTAGCCGCTAATGCTTGTCATGGAATCAAAATCAACTTTCGTAGGATTTGATTGCATGAAAGGATGGATCCGTAGGTGTTCTTTGCTCTCAAAAATAACTCATTGGATGGCCAAAAATGACTTGGTGAAGAGTTTTTCCACAGCCCCTTTTAACCTTTAATTAGGTCACAAAAACCTAAATTTTCGTATCAGTCAGCCTAGGGACGTAATTTATGTCCTCGGGGACGTAATTTACTAGCCCCCCTTAATCAGCACTTTTTCCTCATGTTTTGCGTCCTAGTTTGCGTGCATCCTTTTGGCTGCTCACACATAGGACGTAATTTACGTCCATAGAGAGGTAATTTACGTCCCCTCTTCGCTTTTTCTTCATTTCTTCTATTTCTTAAGTGATGTCTTCTTCATGAGCTTACGGCTTCTATTCTAACTCCCAAAAACACCCAAAATGTGTTTATTTTAGCTCCGCGAGCCTGAAAATCAATTAACTCTCAAAGTAATTGTGTTCTACAATATTAAAAACTTAAAAACACATAGTTAAATATTTTAATATAGTGAAAAACTCCTAGACATCACTTACACATAGATGAAGAAGTAGACATGAATACTAACAACAACAAACATAAGAAGCTTCAAGGCAGAACGAAGCAAACGATTCATAAATGACACACAAAAGCAAGATAAGGAAATCCAAAGCCGGCACACGCAAAACATACATCATCGCTTGTTGGGAACAAACCCGGTCGATTTAATAGAAAAGGGTGTTATGTATATTTCACCTATGGATTCGCAAAAACCCCAACAGATGTTATGTATCTATGATAATCGGGACTTGCATTATCCACGCCAAGCAGGTTTCATGTATGCAAGTGTATCTATGAGAATCGCGATGTCATGGAGGTTCTTTGCAAAGGATGCGCAAATCAATTAAAAACAAACAGGTAGTGGTTAAAGGGATGGTGGAAGCTATCATTGGTGTGACAACAATGGTATGACAGGAGACATTAATAGTTATAAAACCTACATACTAAAAGCTAGTCAGTTGCATCACATGTATAAAAATTTGTACATTGCACATTAAAAGCTAGTCAGTTGCACCATATGTGTAAAAATTTGTACATTACACGCTAAAAGGTACTCAGTTGTACCAGCACTAAAAGGTAGTCAGTTGTACCACATGTATAAAAAATTGTACATCACTATTAACGAATTTTTAAATGTTATATTATAAGTGAGCAGTGAAAATGAAGAAAACACAACCACAATATTTGGCGGGGGTGTACGGTTGGCGTATTTCAAAATCTTGGTCAAGATTCCTGTTTTTTTAAATTTTTTATTTGGTTAATAACTATTTTCTTGATTAAATATCTATTATTGTTTGTGATCAGCTAACACAACTATCTTATACATTAGGGGTTGGGTTTGCTACACCACTTGATGTGACCAAACATGCTAAACGGTCGTTTTGACCAAAGTAAACGGTCGTTTTGACCGTTGTAAACGGTAGTTTGCTTTCATGCAAACGGTCGTTTGCTTTTATGCAAACGGTCGTTTGCATTAAAGTAAACGGTCGTTTACATAATTACAAACGGTCGTTTGCTTTGTCTCATCCGAAGCCCTTTTGTCTATTTAAACAACTTGCAACATTATCTTCATCATTCACCTCCATCATTCACCTCCATTCTTCCACATTATCTATCTTCATCTCCATACTTCCATTATTTCACCATCTTCCATACCCATACCTCATCTTCTTCACCTTTTCTTCACCATTCCTTCAATTAAAATAAAGGTTAGTTTATTAGTATTATTATAAAATTTAGTTTAGTATATAGTTTATTTTGTTACTGATTGTAATTATTTTAGGTAATGGCTTCAAGTTCACGTCAAGATACAGCGTCGGTTCGCGCTTCGAATCATCCGTGGCTTCAGTTTCGTCGAGGATCAGATGAATATAAACGGCTTCAAAAACTTTTAGATAAAGAATTTGAGGCTTCACGTTCGATATCTTGGAGCTTGTTACGAGACGTGGGTGAATTTACTCGTGCTCGTAACATGATGAACGAGCCGTGGAGAAGATTTTTTGCAATTAGTGGCCCGCAATATAAGGAGCTTTGTTTGGAGTTTTTCTCTACGTTTAATTTCGACTCGAACAATCATAACTATAGGTATACCAATTTTCATATTGTTTTATATATAATTTCGTGTCTACATTTAACTGAACTTATATTTTTTTTAACAGTGATACCGGTGCTATCAGTTTTGTTCTCGTGGGGGTGCCACGTAATTATTTAGTGGCCGAGTTTGGTGTTTTGATGGGTTTATATACAGTTCAAGAGACCCATCAATCTGATTTTTTGAACGGTCTTACGCAATTTCCAGAAGATTATAATGATGAAATATTTTGGGAGGAAATTGGTGATGGCCAATATATACCTAACAATAAAACAAAAGCTACAAGAATGAACGATCCGTTGTATAGATATCTTCATCGCGTTATTGGTCATTCTATAGCTGGACGTAGGATGACTAGTGGTGGGGTGACTAAAAAGGATTTGTTCTTTTTATTTTGTTTGATTAAAAGGAGGCCTTGTAATCTGGCATATATGCTTGCTGATTATTTTACTTCTTCTACGGGTACAAAGAAAAGCGGGCATATTTGTGGTGGTACATATGTTACTCGACTTGCCGAGTCTTTACATATTCTCACCCCTGAGAACGTGGCACGTTTAAACGGGCCGGTACTTATGTCTGGATTTGTTGATCGTGAACATGTTATACGGATGGACATGATCGCAGATTATCCACAAGTTAGGTGGAGGTTTAAACATAATAATCAAATGTGGATACCTCCATATCAAGACCCTCCTGATGATCCGTATCAATAAAATGTAATTTTATTTGTTTTGACAAAGTAATGTAATTTTTTTAGATTAATAAATTATGATTTCGTTTTTATTTGTATTGTAATTTTATTTGTTTTGACAAAGTAATGTAATTTTTTTAGATTAATAAATTATGATTTAGTTTTTATTTGTATATAGTTTTTATTTATTGGGAAATTCAATTCATAAGTGTGTGGTTGATAAGATCAATTATTGTGCGTGCCAGATCAGATCAATTATTGTGCAAGAATTTTATAATAATTTAAGATGCTTATAAATTTCGTTTACACAATTCATAATTCACAATTCACAACTTTTCATATTCATTTATTCACACACAATCGTAATACAAGTCAATAATGTCTCAATTTTATAATGATTGGGTGTACCAAACAAGAGAGGAGTTAATGGATTGGGTGCAAAACACTGCACACGCCCTTGGATATGTTATTATCACACAACGAACGAAGAAGACTGTATACGGATTCGTCAACAAGGCATTTCTTATGTGCGATCGTGGTGGTGTATACAAGTCAACATCAGATTCAACCACACACTCAGGGACAAAGAAGACATGTTGTCCATTTCAACTTATAGCAAAATATCATGAAGAAGATGGAGGTTGGAAAATACATGTTGTTTGTGACGAACATAACCATGAACCTTCTAAATTTTTGGAGGGTCATGCTTATGCAAAAAGATTGTCTAAAGAAGAATATGCATTGGTGGAAGATCTTACAAGAAAGAATATGCAGCCACGTGATATTCTTACCGCTTTAAAAGAAAATAATGATAAAAATGTATCCACAATTGAAACCGTGTATGATGCGCGCACAAAGATACGAAAGATGGATAAACTTGGAACCACCCTAATGCAAGCACTTCTTCATTCGTTGCAGATGGGCGGATACATCTATGATTTTACTACTGATGACGAATCAAATCAACTAAATGATTTGTTTTTTGTGAACCCCACTTCATTAAAAATATGGCGTGCGTTTCCACATGTGATTATTTTAGATTGCACGTATAAGACGAACAGGTATCGCCTCCTTTTTCTTCAAATTGTTGGCTTAACTTCAACAAATAAGACATTTTGTATTGCTTTTGCGTTCATACGAAATGAGAAAAAAGATAATTTCAAGTGGGCTTTAAATTGTCTAAGAAAAACATTAGATGGCTATATGGTACCGCGTGTCATAGTCATCGATAGAGAGTTGGCATTAATGGATGCATGCCAAGTAATTTTTCCAGAAGCAACCCGGTTGCTTTGTAGATATCATATACAGAAGAATATCAGAAAGCATTGCAGACCATCTTTCAAGTCGCAGACTGAGTGGGATAAATTTATGTACTACTGGAGATTTCTGCTTCAATCTCCAACCATTGAGGCTTACTATGAAAATCGAACACGATTACAAACAAAGTTGATGAGCAAGCATCGAAGTAATTTTCTGATCTATTCAATTTATTATTTTTATATTAATGAAATTGAAACTAACATATTTCATTTAACTTTGCAGTTGTGTTTAATTATTTGGATGAAAACTGGTTGCAAAATTACAAAGAGATGTTCGTGTCTGCATGGATTGATCAACATTTAAATTTTTGAGAACGAACAACAAACAGAGTAGAAAGCCAACATGCTCTGTTAAAAAACATTTGAATTCTGACAAGTCAAATTTAGATAAATTTATAGGAATTTTAAATAACATAATACGTTTACAGGAAACACAAATAAAGGCAAGTTTCGAGGAAAGCCGAATTAAAATAAAACATCAACATAAACATAATTTATTTGTTTCTTTGTTATCAAATGTTTCTCATGAAGCTCTGGATATATTAGTTGGAGAGCTGACACGAGTTAATGAAATTCAAGACCAATCACAAAGTTGTGGCTGCCATATTCGTACTAGTAGCGGTTTACCATGTGCTTGTGAAATCGCACGGTATTTAAAAGCAGGCAAACCTATTCCACTACATTCAATAGATATATTTTGGAGGAGGTTTGACTTTTCACCGGCATCATTAAATGAAGATGAAGAAGGTATTCAATGTGATGACGAACTTGAGAGGTTCAAAGATGCTTACCAGAAACAAAAAAATCCCACGGTGAAAAAGAATTGGTTAGAAAGAATAAAAAGCATAAGGGATCCTATCAGCATAAATCTTAACGAGCCTACAATACAAAAAAATACTCGTGGAAGGCCAACACTCAAATCTCAAAAACAAAACAAACCAGATCCTTCACCTTCTCAACCTACCCGAGGTCATACCTACACGACAGACGATTTTGTTAGTTATGATTTTATGGGGATGAGCCCCAAGAAACATAGTTCAAACGTACATAACACAACTCAATCTTCTTTATATCACCATTCTTTACTAACATAGATTCCAAAACTATTTCATCCATATATAACATACATAGAGAACGTAAATAGTGATGGTAACTGTGGGTTTCGTGCAGTTTCCTTTTTCTTAGGATTCGGTGAAGAATATTGGCTGAACATGAGATATGACCTTTTAAACGAGTTACATAACAATTCTAATTTGTATAGAACTCTTTTCTCCAGCTCATATGACGAGACAGAACGTAGTTTATCGTGGCTACATCCGGGTCCAGCTCCTGATCAACACTGGATGATAATGCCTTACACAGGATTATTGATCGCAAACAGATTTAATGTCATTCTTCAATGCTTGTCTCCCACTGGAAGCGCAACTTATTTTCCGTTATGGCAGGTCCGGATGAACTCATGTACCATCAATTCATTACTATTGCACATGTGTATGGTTGCCACTACGTCTTTGTGCGTTTAGAGGGTGAATATCCATTGCCTTTCATAACGCCGTTATGGAATTTTCACAAAAGTAATAGTGCGGCTGCATGGGAAAGAATATACGAGGAGAGACTTCTAAGATATAGTCAATATATACTTCAAAATAAAACTGTTACTCATTTTAATATAGATTAGATTAGTATCATTTGTAATTATTAATTTTATAAAGTTCAAAATTTGTAAACTATATAAGTTTTATTGTTATTTCTAAACTTTAAAAATTATAACAATTATAAACATTATATGAAATTCTTAAAAACTTAACAATATATAAATTTAATATAATATAACTATAATTATAAAAATTAATTAAAATCTTAAAGTTACTAACAATATATTCATTATATAAAGTTTAAAATTTTCAAACTATATAAGTTTTATTGTACATAAAAACTTATTAATATATAAACTTAATAATATATACATTATATAATTTAGTATAATTAAATTTAACAATATATAAATACTTAGTATAATAAAAATATTAAAAATAGACTAAAAACAAAAACGTTACAAATAAAAACATACAAAACATTAATATAATTATAAATAAAATGTTAATACAGGTATATAAATTTTTTTTCGTACATGTATTAACTTATTTTCATCCAATACTTATATTCTATAATTTAAAATTTATAAAAATATAAAAAATCAAATAAAAACTTTATATTGAATATAATATAATTATAAAAAAATAATAATAAATAGTAAACGACCGTTTAGCTAGAAACAAACGACCGTTTAGAAGTCTGTAAACGGCCGTTTACAGAGCTGTAAACGACCGTTTACTTCCATGCAAACGACCGTTTACAGCTTAACATACTACCGTTTACCACTTAACAAACGACCGTTTGCTATAAGTGGTGTAAACTCCCGAACCGGTGGTGTATGAAACAAGGTCCTCTTTAATTTTTCTAGATCGAACCGGATTTGACTGAAGGGACTTGAACTAGTCATAGGATCGGTCCACTTGTGTGTGTTTCAGTATTTTGATTGTTTTTATTTGAACCGACATGTTACGGTGAATCAATTGAATAGTCCTGATGGCAGACTAGATTTCAAAACTTTGTATTTCTTTTTTACTTTCAAAATCTTATTTTTTTGATTAATTTAGTAATTTATGATACATATTTTTGTTAATCAAGTGTTAGTATCGTGCTAAAAGTTTAAATCCACCTTAAAACAAATAGCATTTTAATATTTTATTTTCAAACAAATATATGTAAATAATATTTAATTATTTTTATATGACATCATCCACCTCGACCAATCGGACCGGTCCGACCAGTGAATAGCTAAGAGATTTTTACACATTGACTTTTGTTATTGTAATTGTTTAAAACTTTGGCGTTTGTTTTTTGTAACATGGATTATCGGTGCATTGTTGTTTTGAAATTAAGTGTTGAACTTTTGTATCCGAAGATGTAATTTGTAGTTTTTATTAAAATAAAATGCTCGAACTTAGGAAAATATTTAACTTATAGTTTTAGGTATGATATATGTCAAAAATCTCTTAGTAAAATAATCATTCAATAAGTTAGTTTTATAAGATGAAAAAATGTGTGATATATATGTTTTAAAAAGGGGAAATATGTAATATTTTTTTGGTTTGGAGAAATTTGTAATTAATGATATTTAGAAAGAAGAAATATGTAAACGTCTTTTTATTTTAACCTTGAAATCAAGTAAAGGTGAACAACCATATGTTGTATCTTCTGGAGTCTATAACATAAAATGAACTGAAACATACCCGGATCAAATTTAAAGTTAAAATATCAAAGCAACTTGGATAATTCTCTTAATCGTGCACCACTATCAGATAAACATATTTTGCGGGTTACATGCGAATGATTTATCGAATTAGACACAGAATATTCTTGAGGAAAGATGATTAGATCTTGAAACCTTTAAGATAATATTCATGAAAAAAACGTAACCGTACGTCTCCTTATATCTTCTAAAAGATAATAGAGATCCAAGTAAAATGAATCAATTTTCCTTTTGTATTTTTGTATTTGATCGAGAACAGGGGCAAACCCTTTATATCGGTTTTTGCTTTATTTGACCAAAGGATCCATAAATCCAAGTCTCCAACAAAATATTTAAATGGGTCAAACAATTATAAAACCCAATATTAAATATTCAGCCCAAGTAATTATTTTCTTGAGCCCATTATTGAATACAAAGCCCAAACAACGTTAAAATTAAATCGAGCTCGCACTCTCGCGACACC